>JAPPVO010000019.1:97514798-97727422 GCA_030407325.1 Camellia japonica | reverse complement strand
TCCTTTAGCATTTTGCTTTCGTAACTTAGTGCACCAGTCGAACTTTTGTGTGTGTGGGTAGTGTATGCACGGGCACCGTTCTTGTCGCCCTGAATTGTGGAGTTTGGACCTTGAACTAGAAAGGACCTTAGGAGACTTAGGGTTTCTGCCCGTGTTCCTAGGCTTAAGTATTCATATTCATACATTGAGCCATTAGAGATGGCTGATCCTAATGTCCCGAATGTGCCTAACCGGACCCTTAAGGATTATTTTACACCCACTGCATATACATCACCTTCATGCATCCAATTACCCAACACCACTGCTGCTCATTATGAGATTAAGTCCAGCACCATACAAATGCTCCCATCATTCCATGAACTAACTCATGATGACCCTTATAAGCATTTGAATGAATTTCTGGAAATTTGCTCGACAGTGAGGATCCAGAATTTCACAAATGAGGCTTTAATGTTGCGATTGTTTCCATTCTCGTTAAAGGATAAAGCCAAACACTGGCTAAATTCTTTACCTGCTAATTCAATCACAACTTGGGACCAATTACAGCAACGGTTCTTGGAGAAGTACTTTCCCATAGGTAAAACCAACCAACTTAGGCGAGCCATCACAAACTTTGCTCAAATGGATGGCGAACAATTCCATGAGACGTGGAAAAGACTTCGAGACCTTCTCCAACAGTGTCCCCACCACCAAGTGCCTGATTGGCAACTTGTTCAAACATTCTATTATGGCTTAACTGAGCCACCCGCCAAATGGTGGATTCGTCCTGTGGTGGGACATTTATGTCTAAAAATGATGCGAGGCATGGCAGTTGTTTGAGAACTTAAGTGATAATTCCCTTCACCATGCCTCCGCAGCCCGGCAAGTCCGGCAACCAGTAGTTGGAGCCCCGAAAAGAGGGGGCATTTATGAGGTCGGGCAAAAATTTAGAGTTAGCCCAACAAGTAGAGCACTATCCCGCAAGATAGACCACTTATTAGCTACGGGACATGCCCCTACCCAACAAGATTAGCCTCAATTCCGTGAGGCATGTGTTATATGTGCGAGCCCTGCTCATGACTTGAGTAAGTGTCCTTCGGCATCACAATTTCTAGAGTTAGTCCAAGAGCATGTGAATGTGGCTCAAGGATTCTCCAACCCGGGTAATGACCCATACTCCAACCATATAATCCGGGATGGAGAAATCACCCTAATTTCTCATGGAGACCCCCTTCACAAGCACTTCTTACAATCCTCCACCACCAAGGCAGAATTTCAATAATTTTGCCAACCAATCATCCTACCGACCACTGCAACCTTATCGACCCCCACAACCGTACCAACAACCACAACCCCCGCCTGTTCCTCAGGGCAACTCTGCCTTTGAGACTCAGGTATTGGAAGTTCTCTCAGAACTTAAGGGGTTAGCACCGATAGTTCACTCCCACACTCACTCTATTGCCAAGATAGAGACCCAATTGGGTCAAATGGCTAACAACATGAATCGGGAGAGGAGGGAAAATTACCAAGTCAAACTGTGGCCAACCCTAAGGGACAATACGGGGCAGAGAGTTCGGGTGGGAATGGTAAGCAACATGAGCAAGTGTAGGCGGTAGTTGCTTTGAGAAGTGGTAGGGAGTTAGAGCCTCAATCAGTTGCGCCAGATGCAACTAGAGTTAAGAAGGGTGACCACGGGGTACACCTAATGAGAGCAAGGGTGAGGAGGAAACACTTAAGAGGATGACTTAGTCCCTAGCACTCCATATGTGCCTAAGGCACCCTTTCCCCAATGCCTTGATACACCGTCCCCTTTTAATAAGAAGCGGCATCTATGGAGGCAATGATGGATGTCTTTAAACAGGTAAAAATCAACCTCCCCTGTTGGAGGCGATTAAACAAGTATCATCATATGCCAAATTTCTGAAGGACCTTTGTACGCAAAAGCGTAAATCTAGGACACATGTGTCCCAAAAAGTCCTACTCATAGAGCAAGTAAGCTCCATCTTGTTGAATGACACACCTCCTAAGCTTAAGGACCCGGGTGCCCCAACCATTGCATGCATTATAGGGGATCATTTCATTGATAGGGCCTTATTAGATTTAGGGGCTAGTGTCAATTTATTGCCGTACTCTGTGTACGAGGAATTTGGCTTGGCGAGTTGAAGCCCACTACTGTCACTCTTCAATTGGCTGACCGGTCCCTCAGAGTGCCACGTGGCATGATTGAGGATGTGCTAGTTAAGGTTGATAGGTTCTACTTCCCTGTTGACTTTTTGGTGTTAGATATGGAACCGGTAGCCAGTTCTAAGAAACAAATCTCGGTGATCTTAGGTCGACCTTTCTTGGCTACGGCCAATGCATGCATCAATTGTCGGACCGGAGTTATGGAAGTTTCATTTGGCAACATGCAAGTGAAACTTAATATTTTCCAAGCATCCCAACAACCTCATGAGAGAGAGGGTGCTTATTAGTGGATGTTGTGAATGAGATTGTGGAGGAGGCTTTGCCCTCCATTCTTGTAGAGGACCCTTTAGAGGCTTGTCTAGCTCATTTTGGGTTTGAAAATTTTGATATTGATGGGTCAGTTGAGGAGGTGAATGTCTTGCTTAATTCTTCTTCTACACCGGATTTTCCTCCATGGAAAGCCCGGTTTGAGTTACTTCTTCCTCTGTCGAGAGAGCCTGCCATACCATCTTTGTCACACCACCTACACTTGAGTTGAAGCCACTCCGACCACACTCAAGTATGCATTTTTAGGGCCCAAGATACTTTACCGGTCATCATTGCATCTGACTTGACTGTAGAGTAGGAGAGTCAGTTAATAAGTGTTCTCGTGGCACATCGGAGTGCTATAGGGTGGTCAGTGGCTGATTTGAAAGGGATAGATCCCTCCGTGTGCATGCATTATATATACCTAGAGGAGGACACCAAACCTTCTCGCGAAATGCAATGGAGACTGAATCCTAACATGAAAGAGGTGGTGAAAAAGGAGGTATTAAAATTGTTAGATGCGGGTATATATACCCCATCTCAAATAGCAAGTGGGTGAGTCCACACAAGTGGTGCCCAAGAAATCGGGCATCACCGTTGTTGAGAATGAGGGAGGAGAGTTAGTTCCCACACGAACCACTACTGGGTGGCGAGTGTGCATTGATTATAGGAGACTAAATTCCTCGACTAGAAATGATCATTTTCCTTTACCCAGGGGTTTGATGGACCCATTTTATTATGATTGATAGATTGATTCCTTATTCTCTTTTCTTTCTCTTCTATACTATTATGTTTCTCTTTATTCTCGTTATGCTTTATTTGCGTCTAGGAGACTTTAAATCCTCTAAAGGTGTAATTCCTTTGGTGTTAGCCGTACCCGAACGGCATCTGACAGTCTGGTATAGCCACCTAACCGTGTTTATAGTGAGTTCCTAGGAGACCAACTAAGACGGTGGAAACTAGAGTTCGAATGGCAAAGCCTAGAACACAAAGGTTTGGGATTTCCGAGACTAGAGTCTGGTTTAAATACCCAGGGGTGTAGAGATTGCTTCAAAACTACATCGGCTTGAACTCTGTATGGCAGCCTCATAGGTTGAGGCAGCTTTATGCACCTCGATTCTAGATACCGAATCAACCTAGTCTGTCATCCTGTTGGAGAATAGGGAAAGTTACAAACACAGTTAGGGAGAAAAGTAGTACTCGTGGTTTTCGCGTGAAGATTATACCTTTAGTAGGCATTCCGTTATTGTCTTATTTGCTATATTTATTTCGGATGTCAATTGAAGGTAGAAATGGTTAAGTATATTTGGGTTGTACTAGCCCGAACGCTATAAACTACTCTGGGTTTTATTACTTGGGGGATTCTGAAGTGGCAACTTTATGCCATAACTCTGGTGCCTTTTGTTAAGTGCTGAGAGTTAGTTTAAAAAAAAAAAAAGAGAGCATGCTTTCATGTTTATTTTCTGTTTTTTTTTTATAAAAAAAAATATTGTTGTTATACTTGTTCTATTTAAAAATTAAAAAAAAAAATTGTTGTTATACATGTTCAATTGTAAACAAATACAAATATATATATATATATATATATATTAAAAAAAAAAGGGGGAGGAAATCGCCGCACGTGCGGCCTGGGCCCCGCACGTGCAGGAAATTGTGAATCAAAAAAAGTTGGCCCCTGCTTAATAAGCAGGTGCGGTGGGAAGAACCTCAACCAAGCCGCACGTGCGGCTTGGGCCCCGCACGTGCGGGACGACGATTAAACCCAAAAAAAAAAAATGCGCGAGGAGACAAATCGCCGCAGGTGCGGGCCATATGCGGAAAAGTGTGCATTTGGTTTTGTTTTTTATTTTCTTTTATTTATTTATTTTTTCTTTTCTTTCATTTTTAATTTATTGAAGTTAATAAATTTTAAATAAATACCTAAATAAATTTTACAAATAAATAAATAAATATATAATTATTTTATTTATAAATTTTTATTATTATTTATATATATATTAAAATATATATATAAAATAAAAAAAATAATTAAAATTTTTCATATTTTATTATTTTTTTTTTACTATTTTCTATTTTCCTAAAAAAAAAAAACCCTCAGAAATCATGGTGCTAACAATAATCCTAATTTAGTTTTTATTTTTATTTTTTTTATTTGCTATATTTGTTTAGTTTAAATTGTTTCGTTACTGATTTTCATTTGTTTAATTAGTTTGTGGGTTGTTTTATTTTTATTTTTATTTTTATTTTTATTTGTTTAGTTAGTGATGTTATTTTTATTTTTTCTATTCTGTGATGTAATTATTCATTTAATTATTAAGTAGTTTAGTTCTTATTTTATTTTATTTTCTTCTCTTCTCTTCTCTCTATTAAAAAAAAAAAAAATTTGTGTTTAGTTTAGATTATTTTATTCTATACATTAGTCGCTTTTGTAGTTTAGTTATTTTTTAGTTTAGTTTAGTTTATAATTTAGTTAATTTAGTTTAACGTCATTTTTATTCATTTATTTAATTATTTTCGTTTTTATTTACAAAAAAAAAAAGAAAAAAAAGTGTGAAGTGTGTATATATTACTCTCTATCTATCTGGATGTGCACCTACAATTCTGGTAATATTCTCTCATTTCTCTTTACTTTTCCATTGAGGACAATGTCATATTCAAGTTGGGGGATGAGGGTTATATTTTCTTTTGTGCATTTCTATTTGGCTCATAATTCATACTTATACCTGTTTCACTTGATTGCATTACTTCACTTGATGTGACTTTTTGCTAGTAGGGTGATGATATTTGCATATATTAATTGGAGATCATAATAGACTTGTATGAACAGGGTTTATTGGGTAGATACTTGCATGCGATGTTTGCACAAGGAAAGTGTGTCGGTGTTTGTGGTATTAGTACACTTATCATGAGTATGCCTTAATTCACATGAACACACAATCATAGCGGTGATCTTTTTATTGTAATCCCTGGTGTACGTCATTGATAATAGCTAGAGTTGCAGAAAAGAATAAATGAGGAGCCAAGATTCTTATAAAAAAAAATAAAATAAATAAAATAAAAAAAAAAACACTTGAATTGTTTGGGTTCATAACCTTTTTAACTCGAGTTATTAACCCGTAGGGGTGTCTCTACACCTAATGCCCTAAAACCGTCTGGTTTGAGAGTCATTGGCCCAAAACTTGCTACATGGGTTAATCAGAAAGCTTAAGGGACTTGGACATTGCACAGTTAAGGAAAAATAAGAAGAATGACTAGTTCGGATTCGTAACCTTTTCAACTCGAGTAATTAAGCCCGTAGGGGTTTCTCTACACCTAATGCCCTAAAACCGTCTAGTTTGGGAGTCATTGGCCCAAAACTTTCTACATGGGTTGATTAGAAAGCTTAATGGATCAGGACATTGCATAGTCATAAAAATAAAATAAAATAAAATAAAATAAAATAAAAAAAATAAAAATATAATAATAATTGAGAATCTTGGTTGCAACAGGTTAGTTTTTCTGTATATGTTGGGTGTTATTATGAGTTACACTGGACTATTATAGTGGACAGTTAACTAATATGGAGATTGCACTTTATACCAAGGGTATTCATGACTTGTTTACTAGCATGCACAAGTATAGGGAACTTTACTTTTGTATTAACTGAATTGTGGTTTCGACTCAATAGGTTCCTTCATGCTTATCCACTGTGCCTTTAATGACTCATGATGTCTCAATATCACACTGTAGTGGTACATAAGTTGATTGTTAGGTGGAGTAGTGTGGTCATTTGTTGTTGAGTATATATGAATATCTTAATGTTTGTGGGTATCATTTCTGGAAACCCTCACGAGACTTTACTCGTCCACTTGGGGTAACCTTGTGGTTTAAAGGCTTGTTGCATATGCTAAATGCAACCGTTTTCCCACGAAAGAGGAAATAGATAGATTTTGTTTAATTTTATTTTATTTTACTTGCTTAAGGACTAGCAAGTAGTAAGTTGGGGGATGTGATTAAGGCCGAAATGTACATCATTGAGGCCATTAATTAAAATCTCTTAACTTCACTTGCTGGTCAAACTGTATACTTTATATGTGTTGAGTGTCAATCAGGTTGTATATCGTCGGAGCATAAAATGGGCAAAAAGACAGAATTTGGATAGAGTTGACTTTCCCGCACGTGCGTTGACTTTTCCCGCACGTGCATTGACTTTTTCTGGGAAAGTCAAACGGAGTTTTTAAACCTGTTTGGAAGTGAGTAGAAGTATAAAAAAGAAAAGGAAAAGGCTTTTCTAGGGTTCTGAAATTGTTTTGACCTAAAGAGAGAGGCTAGGGTTTGGGAAAGAGAGGGAAACAAAAGCTTCAAGGATGTCTCCCATGGTGGTTTCTTCTCTATCTACCTCCTTCCACTCCTCCATGAGTGGCTAGTCTTCTTTTCTAGGGTTTTGATGAAACCCTAGCCATGTAATTATTTTGTTTTCTTTTTTATTTTTAATTATGTAAAGGTTTGAATATTTGTATGGTGATTTAGAAATTTCTTTTATATATTTTTTTCATTATCTCTTCGAATATTTGACTTTCTGTGATTATTGAATGTTATCCATACATGTGTTTTCTATTCCTTCACATTCAAGGTATGAAACGAACCATACTACGAGGAACGAGTCGTATCACTACCTTGGTTTAGAGTGAACGATTCGTATTACTTGAGATGGTTAGTGCTCGTACATTGAATGTGATGATCTTCTTGTCAAATGCTTCGAGCTTGTAGTTGCGAAACATTAATCCGTTCAAACCATAGCATAATTGATTTCAACTGGAAACCCTAATTATGTGGTTAGTGGTGAATTCTCTACCCTAGGATTTTTCTCTAATTCAGTAAACCCAATTTCAATTATTATTGATAATTTAATTAAATTAGTTTAATTTATTTGTTATTAAATTAGGTTATGAACAATCAATCTTTTTATCAAAATTAATTTAGGAATTTAACAATTAAATTAGTTTAATTTCACAATTGTCCCCGTGGATCGATACCTGGACTTGCCATTATTCTGATAGAATTTGGTATAGTTTAGTATTTAATTTTGGTGTGTTAAGCGACCCATCACCAGCTAAACTCATTTTTTGGCTAAATTAATGATACTGTTCATAAAAAATGGACTGCATTAGTCTCGCTACTGTTCATCGCTAATATACAAGTGCTACAGTACCTCGCTACAACAAGTGAGGTACTGTTCATCGCTAGTTGTGTGTCACCGAACGTCCACTCGGAAGTCCGACCAGACAACTGGTCACCGGCAAATTTATTTTTTTATTTTTTATTTTTTATTTTTGTACATTTCCTTCAGTTTTACTCTTTGTAAAACATAAGAATTGTTTGGTTCATAACTCATCAATTTAATTATAAAAAACAAATAAATAAATAATAAATATTTTAATAGAATTGAGTTAAGATAAAGAATTTGATGCAGTAAGATGAGCAACTAAAATAGAAAATTAACTTTTTAAGTTATAATTTAATTAAAATTTTGAAGACCTTCATACTACTCTTAGCAGATGAACTTTTTACCAATAAATATCCTTACGTTCCCGATAAAACTACCCCGTCTTCAACGACAATAAGAATTTATTAAAGAATTTTCCTATATATGTCTGAAGTGTAATAAATTAAAAATCAAATCTCCTCCAACAACTTTCGTTTTACTTTCTTCACAATCAAATACGGTTTATTATTTTTTATCTTTTTGCCTTTGTAATATTTTAAATAAGTATATTTTTTAATTTTTTATAAAAAGATATATGAAAAAATAGAGAGAAGATGTTGATTAAACTAATCCAAATAAGAAAAAATACTAGAGATACTAACAATCTTATTAACACACTCACAAGATGATGTTGGTCCTATATTAAGTGATGATTAATCTTATTAAAACTTGTGAGTATATTATTAAGATTGTTAGTAAATGTGTAACTATCCCTAACATTATTGCCCAAATAAGTGCACTTATGCAAAAAAATTTAAAATTATTTTTGCACTTTTTTATTTTTATTTTTATTTTTATATCATCCTTTTTTTCCCGCCTCCGTTATACCAAACATGCAGTGCGTACTAGTCTCGTGAAGCCGAGCGCATTGGATTAGATGTCCGCATGAACAGACCCGTATGAGCACAAATTAAGGCAGTGTGTGTCGGGGAACAAATAAGGAAAATCAACGGTAGCTCGAAAATTTCGAGGGTCGAATGGCCCGAATTTTTCGAAAGGAGAGAAGAGAGGGAGAGCAGAGAAGAGAGGGAGAGAGGACTGGTTCGCCTCGCCGTCTGCCGACGCCGACGCTGACGCCTCGCCGTCCTCGTCGCCTCGCCCTGGTTCTGCCCTGGTTCTGCCGACGCTCGCCGCAGCTCCGCGAGGAGCTCGCCGTCGCCTCTGCCGACGACCTCGCCGTCCTCCTGTGCCTCCGTCCTCGTCGCCTCGCCATCTGCCGACGCCTCGCCGCTCGTCGCCTCTGCCGACGTCGCAGCCCCGCCTCCTCCTCCAGCCGATTTTTATGGCCCCCTCCCCTCCCTCCTTCCTCCTCCTCCCGATCTTCTTCTCCCTCCCTCCCTTCTTCTTCTTCTCCCCCTCCCTTCTTCTTCTTCTCCTTCTCCTTCTCCCCCCCCTCCCTTCTTCTTCTTCTCCCCTGTTCTTCTTCTCCCCTGATTAAACACAGGAGAAAGAAAAAAAAAAAAAAAAAAAACGACGCCAAAATGACGTCGTTTTGGCGTCGAGCCACGTTTCGACCCACGAATTTCGAGCTACCAACCGGGGTTGAACAAATAAAAACAACCATGTTTGTAATTTGAATTTTTATGATCTGAATCGTTAGGATGACTCAAAATAATTCGTGTGTTTAGTTTGAGTTTTTTTTATTAAATTTTTTAAAAATTGAGTTTTTTGGTTTTTTTTTTTTTTTTAATGAATATTTTTAAAATTTTAAGTATTTTTTTATTTTTTTAGATGCACTTCACTTAGATATATTTAAAAAGTAAAAAATTTGTGAAAAAATATTTTCAAAAATTAACAAATACATAAAAATACGAAAAACATACTAAATTTTTGTTTTTGTTTTTTTTTTTGTATTTTTGGTATTTATTGAATTTTTAAAAGATTTTTTCACAAAAATTATACTTTTTATGTGTATTTTATGTTAAGTGTGTCTAAAAATTTTAAAAAATTGCTTAAAATATTTTTTAAAAAATCAGTAAAAACAAAAAAAATGAAAAACAAGAAAGTAAAATATTCTGAAAACCGTTTTTCCGAAAAACGAAACCAAACCAGCTAAATATTTTTTTGAGTATAAAATAACGTTATTTTGATATATTTAAACTATTTAAATTATATAAATTCTAACCACTAAACCTTTTTGGGATATTTATCGATAAATCCCATCCCACAAACAATTGCACCAATTGGTCCCAATGTTGTTTCTATTGTTCTTAATAGTCTTATTAGTTGGGAAATATATCCCATTTGATCGTGTTTCCTTTGTTTGCTAGTATTTAGTGGTCAATTATACCCTTTCATTTGTTGGCGGACGATTTTGGTGGGATTACGTGTGCACTTTTTGATATTCGAATATTTCAGTATAGACGTTACCATTGTGACGCTACTCCAATTAGTTTCAAATTTTTTTTTATTAATTTGTTAAGTCCTATTAATGGAGAATTTCTTTTCGTGTGGTCCTATTTTTAATTTTAGTAATGTTTTAGTGGACAGTTATACCCTTTTATTAATGTGATAGGTATGATGTAATACTCTAATGTGATAGATATAAATGTGACACTCTAATGATGTGACACTCCAAAAAATTAAAACCTCCTTAGTGTGCTTTTCCTAAATGTGACAATATGGCGCGTATGATATGACATTCCAAAACGTTTACTCTAAATAAATAAATAAACTCTTTAGTGTACTTTTTCCTAATGTGATAATGTGACGGGTATGATGTGATACTTCAAAAAAAAATAAAAAAAAAATTAGTGTACTTTTCTCTAATATGACAACGTGACGAGTATGATGTGACACTTCAAAAAAATAAAAATTCCTTACTGTACTTTTTTCAAACGTGATAACGTGACGGGTATGATATGATACTCTAAAAAAAAATAAAAAAAAATTTAGTATATTTTCTCCAAACGTGATATATGACAATCTAACTTAATGGATATGATGTCACACTCTAAAAAAATTTAAAAACAAACGTAACCTAAATTCAAATATTATATATCAACAATGCTAGAGACCTCTAAAAAGGCATCTCTAAACCCACCTCTAATGAGGTGGAAAAGGAAAAAAAAAAAAAAAAAAAAATCAAGACACATGATTGGCTGTGGCAGTGGGAGACCCACTGCCACATCACTAGTGGTACCTCTAAATTAGAGGTCCCAAGCATTTTTCTATTATATATCTTAGATACGGCAACCCAATCGTTGAATCAACACCCCAAACCCAAAATCCATAAAAAGCCTTAGCACGCTTTTCTATTATGGGGCACCCAACACACAAGCCAAACAAGGCACTTGTGAAGCATTTGCCCATTCAACAAACTTCAAGTGCGACGCGTCACCCACACGCACACCAACCAGTCCTGTTACACAAAAAATAAAACGTAACCCCACGCATCCAATCACGGCCACGCAATTGGCACGCTGTTAAATAGTCCCACCTGTGATATTTGTGTCTTTCCACAACGGAAAGAACGGCCAACAAAATTTTTAAGGGACGAAATGGGATATAGTTTCAACTTTTAGGATTTACAGTTAACTTTCCCAATATTTTTCAAATAAAAAAAGCATTTTGTCCGATAGATTGCTTGCGTTGCTAGCAAAAATTCGTCAAGCCAATCGAAATAACTGGGCTATTGGATTGTTATGATAGAGTAGATCAACGGTGGACAAGAATCGAGGTAGTGAGATTCTTTTTGAATATTCCAAGTACCTATGTTAGTCAAACACGTTTTCAAATGCTTTTTCATATATATATATATATATACTGACATATTAAATTTAAAAATTTATTTATAATTATTTCAAATATATTTTTAAATTATTAGTATAAGATATACGTAATTTTGAAAAAAAAAAAATATTGATACTTTATAATTGAAGTAATAAAAATGAAAATTTATTACGTTTGTTCGAAATTTACTGAATAAATAAGATATATTATAACTAAAATCTAAAATGTTGTAGGTCTTCTATCAGCATTCCTACATTATCAACATGATAGTTAATATTATAATTGATAAACAACATATATATTATGTATTTATAAAATATTATAAAGTAAAAATGTTCTACTTACATATTATATTTTTTTTTTACTTTGTAAAATGTATAGGCATTTTTCAAACCAATCTAAATTTAAAACAAAGTTCACGCACGGTGCACAATCTAGTTGACATAATATTATTGGTACATGTATGATAAATGCATAGGCATAGTCTTGGCATGACGCAATATAATCTTTAATCATTCTAACGCCATTATTCTATAAAATTTTAGAATTATAACATTGTGTTTGAAAAGGCAAGAATAAGTTATTTATAATAAATTTTATAATTTCCTACCTCTGATATCATATTTTTCAAATATGATGGTTGACATCGCAAGATAAATTCTGCCTATTTATCTTGAACAGTGAGATTTATTGAACCAGTACTGTCTTTGACCACAATGTTAACATTATATCTAATAAAAAAAAAATTGTTGAAAAGAAATATTGTACCTAATAAAAAATTAAAACACTTGTTAAGTTCGAATTATTATTTTACATAGCAAATATTTACCTAAAGAAAATTACCTCGTTATAATATCAGTATCATCATGTATGCAGTGACGACAAATAATGTGACCATAATGATATTCAACTTTTTGATAGCAGTGTAATTTTTAATAAAATTACAGTGGACGGCTTTAAAATGGTGTGTAATTTCCTAATTACAGTGTATTTTTTATCATTTTTTTTCCACAATTGTAACATGTTATTTTTTAATAAAAATTTATATGTGTTTTAGATATTTTTTTAATATACAAATTATTTTTCACAGTATAATTTTTTTCTCTTTTTTTTCACAATTGCAACCTTTTATTTTTTAATAAGAATTTATATTTGTTTTAGATATTTTTTTAATATACAAATTATTTTTTTTAGATTTTTTATAAAAAATAATTTAACAATCCCATCATTAACTTTAGTATATGGGAGAAGGTGAAATGGTTTGGTAATAATATGAGAGAAGTTAAAGAGGCTTGTGAGTTTGAAGAAGTCAATAAATGCTAATGTTTTTTTTTTTTTTAAATCAAAAAATTAATAAAAATTTATATGTGTTTTAGATATTTTTTTAATATATATACAAATTATTTTTTACAGTGTAATTTTTTTCTCTTTTTTTCGTAATTGCAACCTGTTATTTTTTAATAAGAATTTGTATTTGTTTTAGATATTTTTTTAATATACAAATTATTTTTTTTAGATTTTTTATAAAAATAATTTAAAAATCCTATCATTAACTTTAGTGAATGAGAAAAGTTGAAAATGGTTTGGTGATAAGTATGACGGAAGTTAAAGAGGCTTGTGAGTTTGAAGAAGTCAATAAATGGTAATGTTCTTTTTTTAAATCAAAAAATTAGAAAATTAGGATTGAGATATTGGAGCTCATACAAAGCTTGTGGGTTAGAAACCTCATTTTCCTTATATAATACTAGCCTATCACCCGTGCTATGCACAGGATAATTATAAATATTTATATTTGTTATTAATTTTTTTTAATATATAAATTATGTTTTTAAAATTTTTTTATAAAAATAATTTAACAATCTTATCACTAACCATAGTGTATATGAGAAATTAAAAAGGCTACTGCAGTAACTATGCACAAGCTGTATCTATAATTATTTGTATGAGAGGATTTTAAATACTGATCAGGGATTTTGATCAAATCAATAAATGCAGACATGTGGAAAGACATGTAGATTGAAAAAAGTTAATAAATGCTGATCAGGGATTTTGACCAAATCAATAAATGTTGAGTTTTTTTTTTTTTAAATAAAAAATTTAGAAAATTAAGGTTGGGAGATTGGATCTCCTATAAGGCTTGGGATTTAGAAACCCCTTTTTCCTTAGGCCTCGTTTGGGAACCCTCTTTTTTAGCCAAAAAGTCAAAAAGTTACTAAATTAGCCAAAAAGTCAACAACTCATACAAAAAAGTCAAAGATTCTCTTTTCTTTCTACTTTTTGCACATCTTTTCCTAAAAAGCTAAAAAGTCATTCCAAACATATTAGTTTTTTTTAGCTCATATTTTAGCCAAATAGCCAAAAAATTACTAAATTAGCTTGTTCCTAAACTAAAATATGAGCTAAAAAAAACTAATATGTTTGGGATGACATTTTAGCTTTTTACGAAAAGATGTGCAAAAAGTAGAGAGAAAAGAGAATCTTTGACTTTTTGGTATGTGTTGTTGACTTTTTGGCTAATTTAGTAACTTTTTGACTTTTTGGCTAGCATATCACCCGTGCTATGCACGGATTGTGTTTATAATTATCTATATATGTGAATTGCGATTTTTAAATGCCTTCTCTTTTTTTTTTTTTAAATGTCTTCTTTTTTTTCTTTTTTATATTATATTAAAGTTTAATATTTTGATAATAATCATATGTGTTAGACTTTTCAAGGAATTAAATGTCTTTTTTTTATTATATTATATTAAAGTTAATATTTTGATAATAATCATATGTGTTGGACTTTCAAGAATTTTTTTTATGCTTGTTCTTAATGCATTAAAGTGTTATTATAAGGGATAATAATTATATGCGTTGAGACTTTTTAAGGAATTCATATGTGTTAGATTTCAAAGAATTTTTTTTATGCTTATTCTTAATGCATTAAAGTGTTATTATGAGGGTAAGACTTAGGGGTTGGGAGAAGTTAATAAATGCTAAGTTTTTTTTTTTGAATTGCGATTTTTAAATGTTTCTTTTTTTTCTTTTTTATATTATATTAAAGTTTAATATTTTGATAATAATCATATGTGTTAGACTTTTCAAGGAATTAAATGTCTTTTTTTTATTATATTATATTAAAGTTTAATATTTTGATAATAATCATATGTGTCAAATTTTTCAAGAATTTTTTTTATGCTTGTTCTTAATGCATTAAAATGTTATTACGAGGGATAATAATCATGTGTTAGGACTTTTCAACGAATTCATGTGTTGGATTTCAAAGAATTTTTTTTATGTTTGTTTTTAATGCATTAAAGTGTTATTATGAGGGTAAGACTTGGGGGTTGGAAGAAGTTAATAAATGCTAAGATTTTTATTTTTTTTAAATCAAGAAATTTAGATTGGAAGATTGAAGCTCCCAGAATGCTTGGGATTAAAAACCCTCTTTTGCTTAATATATAGTATAGATAATATATAATATAATATATATATATATATAGATTATAAGATGAGAGAAATAAATTACTATCTTATTATAATGGAGGAGATCTTATAAAAAAAACGTGTAGACATGAATGCCCTCCTATTTTATTGTGTTTACAATTATCTATATATGTGAATTGTGATTTTTAAATGTTTTTTTTTTTTTTAAATGTCATCTTTTTTTCCTTTTTTATATTATATTAAAGTTTAATATTTTGATAATAATCATATGTGTTGGACTTTTCAAAGAATTAAATTTCTTTTTTTTATTATATTATATTAAAGTTTAATATTTTGATAATAATTATATGTGATGGACTTTTCAAGAAATTTTTTTTTTATGTTTGTTCTTAATGCATTAAAGTGTTATTATGAGGGATAATAATCATATATGTTGGGACTTTTCAAGGAATTCATATGTTTTGGATTTCAAAGAATTTTTTTTATGCTTGTTCTTAATGCATTAAAGTGCTATTATGAGGGTAAGACTTGGGAGTTTGGAGATGTTAATAAATGCTAAGATTTTTTTTTTTAAATCAAAAAATTAAAAAATTTAGATTGGGAGATTGGAACTCCCACAAGGCTTGGGATTAAAAACCCCCTTTTGCTTAATATATAGTATAGATAGATAATAGATAATATATAATAATATATATATATATATATATATAGATTATAAGATGAGAGAAATAAAGTGCTATCTTATTATAATGGAGGAGATCTTATAAAAAAAACGTGTAGATATGAATGCCCTCCTATTTTATTGTGTTTACAATTATCTATATATGTGATTTGTGATTTTTAAATGTTTTTTTTTAAATGTCTTATTTTTTTCCTTTTTTATATTATATTAAAGTTTAATATTTTGATAACAATCATATGTGTTGGACTTTTCAAAGAATTAAATGTTTTTTTTTATTATATTATATTAAAGTTTAATATTTTGATAATAATTATATGTGTTGGACTTTTCAAGAATTTTTTTTTATGTTTGTTCTTAATGCATTAAAGTGTTATTATGATGGATAATAATCATATGTGTTGGGACTTTTCAAGGAATTCATATGTGTTGAATTTCAAAGAATTTTTTTTATGCTTGTTCTTAATGCATTAAAGTGTTATTATGAGGGTAAGACTTGGGAGTTGAGAGATGTTAATAAATGCTCAGATTTTTTTTTTAAATCAAAAAATTAGGAAATTTAGATTGGGAGATTGGATCTCCCACAAGGCTTGGGATTGAAAACCCCATTTTGCTTAATATATAGTATAGATAATATTAGTTTATCACCCGTGCTATGCACGGGATAATTATAGATATTTATATTTATTTTAAGTTTTTTAATATATAAATTATGTTTTTTAAGATTTTTTATAAAAATAATTTAACAATCTTATCACTAACCATAGTGTACAGGAGAAATTAAAAAAGCTACTGCAGTAACTATGCACGGGCTGTATCTATAATTATTTGTATGAGGGGATTTTAAATGCTAATAAGAGATTTTGACCAAATTAATAAATGCAGGCATGTGGATTGGAAAAAGTTAATAAATGCTGATCATGAGATTTTGACCAAATCAATAAATGCTGAGATTTTTTTTTTAAATCAAAAATTTAGAAAATTAAGATTGAAAGATTGGAGCTCCCACAAGGTTTGGGGTTTAGAAACCCCTTTTTTCTTAATATATTTACAATTATCTATATATGTGAATTGCGATTTTTAAATGTCTTTTTTTTTCCCTTTTTTATATTATATTAAAGTTTAATATTTTGATAATAACCATATGTTTTGGACTTTTCAAGAAATTAAATGTCTTCTTTTTTTTTATTATATTATATTAAAATTTAATATTTTGATAATAATCATGTGTTGGACTTTTTACGAAATTTTTTTTATGCTTGCTCTTAATGCATTAAAGTGTTATTATGAGGGATAATAATCATATCTGTTGTAACTTTTCAAGGAATTCATGTATTGGATGTCAAAGAATTTTTTTTATGCTTGTTCTTAATGCATTAAAGTGTTATTATGAGGGTAAGACTTGAAGGTTGGGAGAAATTAATAAATGCTAAGGTTTTTTTTTTTAAATCAAAAAATCAAGAAATTTAGATTGGGAGATTGAAACTCTCACAAAGTTTAGGGTTAAAAACCCCCTTTTAATTAATATATAGTATAGATATAGATACATATACATAGCAATGATAGGGATTCAAATATTTTATTAATATTTTTATTAAATAATTCATATAAGTACAAGCTTTATATCACTCACGTGAGATGGGTCTCACACCTATATATAAGTGAAATATTTAATAAAAATATTAATAAATTATTTAAAATCTTTAGCATTATATATATATGTTTTTTTTTTTTTTTTTTTTTTGGGGGTATAATAACTTTTCCGGTTGGATAAACATCCAATCCGCCCAACTCATTTTAAATAGACAATTTTAGATTTGATTTGAGAACATATTATTTTAATAATTTTTTAATTTTTTAAGTTAAAATATGAGAGAAAAAAATTAGACAAATTATATTAGTGGACCTATATTTTGAGACTTATGTCACTTGGGTTCTTGATTTTTTAATTATGACATATTTGACTCTAAATTTTGAATCTTACACCAAATAAAGATAATTAAAGATACCATTACTCAATTTCTAGGGCAAAGTTGTCAATTTAATAAAATATAAACTAATTTGACAAAAATAAATGTCAAAAAAATATTTTTTTAATTTTTAAAAATTATTTTACTCACTAAAGATAAAATTATGTAAAATTGAAAAATCTTTTACACATTTATTTTTTTTTACCAAATTAATTTTTATTATGTGTTTAGATGATGATCATATAATGTGTGGGTATCTTTATTTTCATTAAATTAGTTTTTATGTTTTCAAAAGTCAAATATGACAATAACTTTGATATTATTATTAAACCAATTCATTAAATCAAAAAAATTTAAAACTAAAAACATTTCATATATTAAATATATCGATTACACATTAAAAACCCAACAACCACCCATTACATGATTATCATCCAAACACATGATAAAATAAATAAATAAATACGTTAAAGATTTATCAATTTTATATAATTTTATCTTTGGTGGATAGAAATAATTTTTAAAAATTCAAAAATATTTTTTTGACATTTATTTTTATCAAATTAGTTTTTATTTTATCAAATTGATGACTTTCCTTCAAATTGAGCAATGATCTTCAATTGTCTTTATTTGGAACAAAATTTAAAATTCAGGATCAAATGTGTCACAATTGAAAAGTCATAGACTAAAGTGACACGAGCCCCAAACTATATGAACTATTTGTGTAATCTGCCCAAAAAAATTAGTATTTTAGAATAATTTTTGATTTTTTACTAAAAAAAATTATAAAAAAGAGAAAATTTCTTTTTTATTTTTTTTAATATAAATTATAAATATTTTAATTTTTTAATAATTTTTTAATTTTTAAACTAAAAGTACTACATGCTAGATGGGGCTAATGTAACAAGTAAATGGATATGCGTCTAATAATTTTAAGAGGATCGTAACCCCCAAGGGTTGGCCTAGTGGTGTAGGCTTGGGACTTAGGAGTTTGCTCCTCTCTAGGTCTTAGGTTTAAAACCTCTTAGGTGCTATCAATCCTTGTGTTGGGCCAGTCCATACGAAGCTTTGCTCTGGCTTTAAATGGGCCCCCCGCTAGTGAACGGTGGGATTGGTCCCCTAGGGATTAGTCGAGGTGCGCGTAAGCTGGCCCGAACACCCTAAGTTATCAAAAAAAAATAAAAATTAAAAGTATCGTATTTCAGTTGAATGTCAGATATAGAAGTTTCAATTCGTAAATACTAGCCCAATAATTAGAATTTTTTCATAAATATTAATATATTATTTATATAGAATAATACTTGGTAGCCCAAAACTGACTGATTCGAAATTGGCTCGAAACCCAAAACGACATCGTTTTGGGTTTCTTTTTTTTTCTTTTTTTTTCGTTTTCTTGCTTTTGAATACAAAGGAAAGAGAAGCGGGGAGAGAGAGAGAGAGAAAAGAAGAGAGAGAGAGAAGAAGGGGAAAAGATGGAGACGATGAAGGCTTCGACGGTGATGATGATGATCACCGATGGGTATCGCCGATCGCCACTCTACTTTTTTTTTCTTTTTTCTTCTTTTTTTTTCTTTTTTTTCCCCTAGTGGATCTGGATCTGAAAATAAAGGAGGAAAAAAAATTTTGTTGGCTGATGATGATGTTGTTGGTTTGGTTTTTTTTTTTTTTTTTTTCTAGTGAATCTAGATCTGAAGATGAAGGGAAAAAAAATTTGTTGGCTGTTGATGATGATGATGATGATGATGATGATGATGTTGATGAAGATGTTGTTGTTGATGATGATGATGTGTTCAACTGCAGCTGCTCCCTCTTCTCTTTTCTTCTTCTTCTTCTTCTTCTTCTTCTGCTTCTACTTCTTCTTCATCTTCAAAACAGCGAGAAAGAAAGAAGGAAAAAAAAATAAAAAAAATTTCAAAACGACGTCGTTTTGGAATCGAGACAAATTCGAGCTTGGAAATTTCAGACTACGTATCAGAACTGTATTTATATATTAAATTATTCATTTGTTTAATAAATAATAATATTAAAACTTGAAATAAAAGCTTTTCACTTTTTAGAAATGTTGAACCCTCACATCTTCTCATTAGTTAAAAAAAATTAAATTTGTAACGTAGGATTTGTTTAGTAAAAAATTAAAACTTTTTTTTTTTTGGTGGTAAAATTAAGATTTGTTCAATTTACTAACCCAATTGCATCCATTCGCTAATTTACCTAACTTGCTCGATCAATTTCAAAATCACAGATGTATATGAGATTTTCTCAACCTAAATTCCATTTGATAGGGTGGCGGTTGATCTGCAATGCGTCCGGCCACAAGCACCCCTAATAACTTGTAGTGGTGATATATTATTAAAATTTCAAATTAATGATATATAATTGTTAAGTTAATTTAAAATTTTAAAATATTGTTAATATTTTTTCAATTTAAAAAAAATGGTAATGTAAATATTTCATAATATTTTATTTTGAAATATATTTTTCATTTATTTATGTAATGGAAATGATTTGAATCCATAGAAAATAGAGAGAAAAATAGAACAAAGTGCTTTCTTATCGCACTCTATAACTAGAACAAAACATCACCTGTGATTAGGGATGGAACCGGGATTCCATCGTTGGGGGGGGGGACCAGTAGGAAGGTATTAAGATGGTTTCCGCATGAGGGAAGGTCCGATTGAGACATATTTAAAAAAAAAAAATCTACCGTTTAAATAACTCAATTAAAAAATAATTATTACAATATTGATTAAGCTCATATCCCTTCACATGTGCTCAATCAAAAATGGTGGAAGAGGATAATTATGGCTGTGTTTAGATCATAAATTTGAATAATGACAGGAAATAAAAATGTGAGAAAAATGGAGTTAAAATTTAACTTATATTTTATTCATATTTCTCACATTTTGTCCATTATTTTCACAAATCTTTACTTAAATTTCAGATCTAATCTTAACGTAAAGAGAAAAATAAAGAGAGGAATGAAAATATAAAGAGCATGGCATGAAAAAGAGAGGGCCATATATCAAAAATGGTTTTACTTGTTATTAAATTGCACTATATCTATAAGGAGTATTGCAAAGGGCGGGGGCCACGGCCACCCTTAGTCCATGAGTTGTTCTATTTATAAACCAAAGAAAAATGATCTGGACCCCCACGACCTCCACTAGCCTGTGATTGGCCAATTTTTTTTTCCCTCCAATCACCAACCCCCACGTGTGTGTGGGGGGTGGTGGGGGTGGGGAGGAGAGGGGGTCTCAATCACTTCCGTAAACCAAAACTATGAAAAGATTTACTAAATTGGATGGTTCTTTCTATTTTTCTTTAACAATACTCTACAATCTTCATTTTTCAATACCATCTCTCGACCAGCGTGTGAACAAAATATGAACTATGAATTTTGTATCCATATTGACCTTACCTAAAATCGTCAAACTTATTTTTTTGAACCAATAAATTTTTTTTTTTAATATACTTTGATAATGTGAACAAAATCAAACTCTCTTTCTTTTTATTTTTTATTTTTATTTGATGTTAAATTCTCTCTTGCCGCTCACTATTCAAGTTACTGGTATATAATTCAGTGAGCTTTATCGTCTAATAAACAACGACCACATGATAAAGACATAAGAAATTCAAACAAATGCTGGGTACTTCTTAATATTAGAAATATGATTGAAAGTGTGTTGGAAAAGTGTAAAAAGTTTTAAAAAGTATTTTAAATTTTGTAAGAAGTGTCTTGAGATCTATCTATCTTTTGTGTGCTGTGTGTGTGTTTTTTTTATTTTTATTTTTATTTTTTATAGAGAAAATTAGTAAAAAGTCCAATTTAAAAAGAATATAAGATATTAGATTCAAGTTAAAATCTTATTGGTGTTAAGGATATGTCGAAAAACTCGCCAACGCCGGAAAAGTTGCTGGAAAAATTCACTAGCGCTAGGAAAGTCGTCGAAAAATTGGTCGGAAAAGTCGTCGGCGGCAGTGATATGCGGCTAGTGGCAACAGGTGGTGGTGATAAGATAGATAAATATATGATATTCAACAGATAGAGTACTGAATGAGTGACATGTGTCACACTTCAACGGATAGATAGTTTGGTGAATTTCAACAGATAGACAAATTGGGTGATTTCAAGAGATAAGGTAATTTTAAGAAATAGACAGATAGGTTGATTTCAACAGATAGTTGACCTTTTAGACAAATCGTATCATTTTGGCTCAAAGAGACTAAAGTTTTGACCTAATGGCCCAAAAGATTAAGAAATTGACTTATAGTCAGTTTTTAAAATGAGTTTTGAGTTTTGAAAGATAAGTTGTTGAAAAGAACTTTGAAAGTTGAAATTTGTTTAAGCTTCGTTTGGCATTGGCTAATATAGCCAACTTTTTTGTGTTGAAACTTTTTTAGTTTCGTTTGGTTTGGATTTTTTGGTTTTTTTTGACTTTTGTGAGAGAAAAAATATAATGATTATGGGTTAGAGCATCTCCAATGGTTGTTGCTATATTGCCATTGCTATTGCTATAATTTGGCAAAATAAGGGACGGAAGCAAGGAAGGAGGAAACAACACTAAAATATCAACAATCAATATTAATAATAATAAAACAGTTTAAATAAATATAAATAATAAAACTTACAATTGTTTATTGGAATGAAACAAATAGTTCTTCAAAATACATAACTTGAAAACGAACTTGAAAATAAAATTACAGAGCTATTTTTCTTGAGGAATAAGCACTCTCAATTTTTTCTAACTCTGCCTTATTCTTGACTGAAAAGGTTCTTTTATAATCAAAAGAGACTACTGTTAGCCTTGTGAGTGAATAATCTTGACTTGAAAGGAGCATCAGAAGCACATGGGAGCTGTCTGTTGCTTTCGGTGAGTGACTAAAGTTGATGGCTGCTTTTTACTGCGCTGAATTTGTCGGTTGGATGAATCATGATGAATGAGGAATAGTAATGTTGACTTTTTGATGAATAGTGAATAGTAAAGTTGATTGGAGGCGTGTGACTGAGAGAATTAATATAGATATATATATATCAGCAGCTTTTCTCAAAAAATGAGTATTGATTGAAGCTGATAATTATAGCTATATAGAATCCAATGACTGAATTAGGCATATGGGTCCTGAGCATCTTGAAACAAGGGCCCATAAGGATCCTGATTAGTTGAACCTTCAGAAGAGTTTGAACTGTCTGAACTGTCTTCTGAATCACTATTATCCGAATCTGACTTGGCTTGGGCCATAAGAAGACGAGCCATTTGGAGAAGCTCATCCTTAGATGACTTGGATTTAGGCTTAACCTTGGACTTGGATTTTTCCTTTGATTTGGGCTGATCAGAGATGGGCTTTGCTGACTTGGACTTAATCTTTGACTTGGATGACTTGGGCTTAGAAGAACTGGATGTTGGGCTTCCAAGATTGACTGGAAGAAGTTGACTTCCTTGTGTTAATGGAGCAGCTGGATCTGCTGAGCTTTAACCATAGCAGGAGTTGGAGCATGTATGTTGATTGGGAATTCAGTTTGAACAATTTCAATGATGCGTGGAATTTTGAAATATCCCACCATTTAACCATGTGTTGACGGTAAATAACATCATCAGAAATACCATATTGTCATTTGAATATCCAAGGGATTTTGTATTTGGATATAAAAATAAGCAATTGAGGGAATTTCCTTTGCTGAGGAGTGAATGAGAAAACAGTGAAGAAGTAATTGACTTGTTCTATAATTACAGATGGGAAGATTGCTGGAATGACGCCATACTGAGTCCACCATCGCGAAACCAGGTAGGTAACTCGGATTTGAACTTTTGATCAAATTGAAGAAACCAAGAGTGACTGTTTGACTCATTTTGATACAAGAGGACTTTGAACCAAGGATCAATGTAATCATAGTAACTGTATTGAATTGAATGACCAGGCAAATCTCGTAGTTGGTAAGGAGAACCCCAATCAACCAAAGAAACAAAGTTGTGAATATAGAGTGAATAGTACACAATTTTACTTGTGTAAGTGCGATCATAAATGGGTTTAATCATAATTGACTGATGGTTGAACATGATGTCTTTATAGAAAAGTAATTGTTTTTTCTGGATAGAGAGGAATAAAATGCCATCCAGAAGGGAAATAAGATTTAACCAGATCATGAACAGTATGACTCTTTAGGTGACTAGGTTCTTTGAAAAAGAGATTAGTAGTGGTGGATTGAACATAATCAGATAGGGCTGATTTAATAGGATTAGGAGAATATGGAGTAACTGCTTGATTGGATGAAGCAAAAGGATCAGTAGCCAAAGCAGATGTATAATTAGGTTTAGGAATGTTACCAAGAATTTGGTAACGGTTAACCAATTCAGCAGGATGGTATTTGGTGACTAACTCCAAAGGAGGAGGAACAAAAGGTTGACTAGAAGGCACAAGAGCCTTGCTGGATGGTCACAAAGGTCTTTGATGAGACATCTGTAAAATAGGTGATTAGACAAATTAGCATCCACTGAGGATATCTAATTGATCAGTATGTTCATGTAAGTAGTTAATATAATGAGCAAGTTGTTGTTTCTGGGCTTTAATCCGATGAAATTGAATGTATTGGGCTCTTTTAGTAGGTAAATGCGTTGATTTGAGAATAGCAAGGCAACGAGCAGTATGTTTGACGAGGGTTTGAAAGTGTTTAATTTGGTGTTTATGGTAAGAAATAGAGGGAAATAACATGGTTATCCACCCTGTAAAAATTCTCGGGTAAGAAAATTAGAAATAGAATTTTGAGAACCAGGTATATATTCAATATCAAAATCAAAAATACTTAAAATAGATTGCCAACAAGCAAAAATTTGCTTACTAGCAAGATTTTGAACATCTTTTTCTAAAACATATTTAGCAGATTTGCAATCAACATGAAATAAAAAATTTTGATTTAAAATATCATCTTGAAATTTACTAATACATAAAACAGTAGATAAAATTTCTTGTTTAATAGTACTATAATTCATTTGTGCTTTATTCCAGCCACCAGAATGATAACGAACAGTTTGTTCAGATGACTGAGGAGTAATTTTCTGGAGAAGGATGCTACCATAACCAATATCAGAGGCATCAGTTTGAATAATTTTGAATGAATTTTCAGTAGAAATACCAAGACAAAGAAGAGACTGGACATAGTGTTTGACTTGTTTAACAATAGCAGTATGAGTAGGAGACCAAGCGGGAGGATTGTCTTTTAACCGATCAAATAAGGGTTGACAAGTTTTCCTAAGGTCTTTATAAAATTCAGCAATATAATTAAGGGATCTTAGAAAACGTTGTAACTGGGTTTTATCAAAGATTCCATCAGGAAATTTAGACGCAAACTCAATGGAACGACTAATAGGTAAAATAATATTTTGGTGAATATCATAACCTAAAAATCTAACTTTGGTTTGAAACAATTTAATCTTAGGAGCAGAACTGACTAGACCATGACTCTTAATGGTATAAAAGAATGCAGTAAGATGTTTCCATTGTTCATTAATGGATTTAGAAAAAATAAGTATATCATTAATATATACTATGGAAAAATGACTAAATGGATTAAAAATATCATTCATTATATTTTGAAATTCACTAGGAGCATTTTTTAATCCAAATGGCATGACATTCCATTCATAGTGGCCAAAAGGTGTAGTGAATGCAGTTTTATATCTATCTTTAGGATTAATTTGTATTTGCCAAAAACTACTTTTTAAATCAAATTTACTAAAAATAACAGCTTGGTTAAGTCTTTTGATTAAGTCTTTTTTATTATAGGATATCGAATCCATTCTAAAACTTTATTTAATGGTTTATAATTAATAACTAAGTGAGGGACACCTCTTTCTAATTCAGCATTTTTATTAACATAAAAAGTAGGACATGACCAAGGTGATTTACTAAGACTAATAATTCTATTTTTTAATAATTCATTAATTTCTCTTTTTACACATTTCAAGTAATTCATGATTCATCTGAATAGGTGAGATTTAGTAGGAATTTGTCTTTCATTAAAATTCTTAATATATGGTAATGTGACTTCATGTTTTTTCCTATGCCAAAGGGCAGTTGGTAAAGTAAAACAAACAGTTGTTTCTAATTTAAATTCTTCAATTTGAGATATAACAACAGGATCAGTTAATTGTTGTTCAATGCGTTTATAATTGACTTCTTCTTTGAGAAAACGTAACTGACGAGTTAATCGACTAATAGATTGAGAAATAGAACAATCTTTTCATTGATTTAATTCCAATACTTCAAGTGGTAATAAGAATTTAAAAGTAACTGTTTGTCCAAAAGCTTGAGTTGTTATTCCTTCACTAGATGTAGTAAATGGATATAATAAGAATATAAATGGTGTTCCTAAAATAACTTTATCAGTCATTGTTGGCTACATGTTAAATCATTGAGGGTTAGATGCTAAGACCAGCTAAATCCTGAGCAATACCATCAAAGTATGTGCTTGGAATTAGAAAGCATAGATGAAACCAGAATTCTGGCATTAAATAGTATTCTCTTTCAAAAGAAGAAAGCAGCCAAAAATTACAATAAGAAAGTCAAATACATTGGCTTTGATGAAGGTAGTTTGGTATGGAAGACAATACTCCCAATAGGAATTAAAAGCCATAAGTTTGGTAAATGGTCTCCTAATTGGGAAGGACCATATCAAATTCATAGAGTCCTGCCTTTCGAGGCATACCATTTGAGAAATTTGAATGAATATATACATCCCAAAAAGATCAATGGCAGATATTTGAAGCCTTATTTCCCAATCATTTGGGAAACACAAGGAGTAGAATAAATGTCAAGCCAAAGAACACAAGAACACTCAAATGATAAATCAAAATTTGTTTTTGATAAATCAGAATTTGTTTTTCTTCATAAAGAGTTAAATACATTCTGCCATAAATTGGCCCAAAAATCATTACAATGCCTTAGTTGTTCTTTTACAACAGACTTCCTATTCTTAAATGAGGGAACCAACTGAATGGCTGTGGTCATTTCTTGCTTTCGATCGGCCAATTCTTGGTTGGTGATCTGCAGTTTGGTGTCAGTTCGGACTAAGGCATGGTTCACTGCAGATAGCTCCTCTTCAAGTTGAGCTTTCCTCTCCAGCAGCTGAACTCGAAAGTGAGGAGAGGCAGAGGAGTGTTTCCTTGAGCTCTGAGACTTCAGTATGTACTTGGGAAACAAAACTCTGGTCTCTAGCCAATTTCTCCTCCGCAGCTTTGGCAGCATGACAAATGTTGATGTAGAAGTCGATAGTAGCTGCTGCCTGGGATAAGTGACTTGAGACATCCATGCCTGACTGTTCAGCAACTTTGCAGCACTGGAGGAACCCATCTCTTATTATAGGCCTTTGCAAAGCCTCGAAGGGAGCCTCGAAAAGGAGATTAACAGTTCCAGGCAGGTGTCTAAGCCTATCAGAGGTGCAGAATGCTTGCTGCTGGAGGAATGAGAGCTTTCAAGAATTTGTAGCAAGGAGTCGACCAAAACTAATGGCTCAGCTTCAAAATTGGTTATTGGAGAGGTAGAGGGCACATCGAAGAGACTGGCTAGCCTGGCTTCGAAGATGTCTACCTCATCCGTAGACATGAGGGGTGCAAAGAGAGTTGTGGTGGAAGGCATAAAGGACTGCATAGGGATAGGAAAAATGGATAGAGCATCTTTGGCAGTCTCTATGGTCTTAGCCACCAATGAATCAAGTGAAGAGGGGCTGGAAGTAGGCAAAGGTAATGAACTATGAGTTGGAGAACTACCAGCACCCTCAATTGGGGAATCAGATACCTTCGAAGAAGAGGTAATGGTTGAAATTTCTTAGAAGGAGGGAAGAGCAGGGCCCGAATGAGAAGTAAATTGAGACAGGTCAAAGGTCAGATAGGGAAAATATGGAGTCAAACTAAAAGAAAGAGTTACAGAAATGCTAAGACTCAAAGAAGGTACATCAAATGCAGGCCTTGGAAGCGAGAGTAATATCTGAATAGCCCTTACATTTTGCATTTGATCAACTTCAACTGAAATTGAGGGAGTCCTCATTGGAAGTATAGCCTCAGTAGTTGTTGCTGCAAAAAGGAAGAAACGTAATGTCAAGCTTCAATGTCAAAATTTGATAAGGAAAAACAGTAGAAGCATGAAAGAAATTACTTGTTTTAGAAACGTTGGCAGCGATGGGAGAGCTACGAAGGGAGTAATTTTTGGCAGTTTGTTGCCTTCTTGCAGTTTCCCTTTGTAATACATCAGCAGCAGCAACTTCATCTCTTAGAAATTGTTGTTGTCGTCTCTTCTCAGCCCTCTCGAAGACAATTGTGGCCTTAGAATGTTCTTGTTCTACTGCCTTGGCAGCTGCCTCATGGATGGTATCTTCAACCAAGTTAGTAGCAAAAGCAGTCATTTTCTTTCTCTTTTCTATTGCCTTGGCAATTGTCTCGGAATCGGAGTCTTTTGTGAAATCAGAAGGAGAGACAGTCATCTTTCTTTTCTTTATTCTTTGTATTGGTATTGTCTGCTCCTTCTCAATTTCCTTCTCAACTCCTTCAATCTGGGATCTAGATTGTATAGAGATGAGCTCCTCTTCTACCTCTCTGGCAGTTGTCTCATCTTGGACTAAGTCAGAAGTAGGGACGATCACTCTTTTCCTTCTTATTAAGGGCGACTCATGCTCTTGATCTGTTTCTTCTTCTTCTTCTGTTTGCACCTCAGCTGTTTTCTTTTCAAGCTCAAGCAGTCTCCTTTTCTTTTGTTGTGGGCTACCTTCATAAAAGAAGAACTAAGGATAAGACTACAACCATTATAGAGAAGGCTAAAGGAAAAGAAATAAAGGTGTATACCTTTCTTCGAAGCAGCCCGAGTGACTCTAGGAGGAGTTGAGGCAGCAGGAGTGGACGCAGGCACTGCAACTGAAACAGTGGAAGAAGTAACAGTTCCAGCTCCTTTGGGCTTGGGCAGATCCAATACCATTAGCAGGTTCTGAGGAGAAACGGCCAAGTATACTTCCATGTTGGTCACCTACCAGTTCTGGTACCTCTTCAACAAGGTACCCTGAGGAAGGAAAGGGGTATACTCGAAATTGACCAAGTCATCTATAAATTTGGAAGTTGCCTCTTCTAGCCTGGACCTCCAAACTTTCAGATCCCTCTTAGTGAGACTTAGATTGGTATTGCTGCAGAGAGGTATTGGGACCCCTTGTGTGAAGCCAAATTGTCTAGCAAATTGAGCAGGACAATATGACTCAGCTATGCATTTGTAGGCTCTGGGGTTCAAGGTCCCAATAAATAACTCTGTAGGGATCAGAATGGAAGCCCATATATCTTTGTGAGCAGGTAAGGCGCAGGACCTGTCACTTAGGAAATTCCTCAACCAAGATGGACCAATGGTGGGTTCGAAGGGGCGGAAACGGAAAGTAGGAAGGGAAGCTGGAAGTTAGTGGAAGAAAGAGAAGTAAAAAGCAAAAGTGGAAGGATAAAGTGAAGCATTGACCAGCCTTATGCCATGAGTAAGAGGGTTTGGCTCAGAAAATTTAAGGCATTTGGATTGTAACTCGGTGAAATAGGCAAAAAGCCAAAGCTGAAGGATCCAGAATGGCCCCCCTTGGTTAGCATCTAAGGGTTTCTTACAGAAGAGGGAACAGACTCTATATACATGGCCTAGAACATATGGGGCTAAGGCCACCCTTTTCTGTAAAACGAAGGCTTTGGCAAGAGAGGCAAATTCAGGCATGATTCTCTGAGAGGAGGTACAGAAGAGGAATTTGCAAAGCCAATACAATAAGAAAGAAAAGAATTCCCTATCAGTCACAAGACCCTCTCTTTTATTCTTAGCCTTAGCGAAATCATTATAGGATGAGTTAAGAGAGGGGAGAGAGAAAGGGACTGCTGAGTCGGGGTAATCTGGTCCAAAGGGGGTACCAATTGGGGATAATCCTAGTAGATGGCAAATGTCAAGAACAGTAGGGGCCATCATCCCACATCTAAATTGAAAGAAATTAAAGATAGGATTCCAAAAACACAAGGCAGCAGGAATTAGGAAAGGGTCATCTGAGATAGTTACCCTGGATAGTCGGAGAGCATCGAGAAGGCAGAGCTCTTGAACGTCCAGAGTTCTAGCAGGGACAACCCGGTCATACCATTCTTGCCACTTCCATCTCACCGTGGGCCAGCATCGGTGGGGGCGGTTTATCCTCCAGTTCCTCCAGTCAAGACCACCTTCGTAAAGAAGACATTGGTTTTCCAAATGAGGATATAGGGCTGAGAGCTCAGTAAGGATCTCCTTGAATATGGGCCCAAGCACGTAGTCTTGCTGTACATGGCGACGAGGGACGAAGATTCGTCCATCGATAGCGCTTTTCTCCCCAGCTTTGTACTTCTCACATTCTGCATCAATGATCCTCTTCAGGGTTACATATGGGCTCGCACGCTCTACGACTGGCACCGAAGAAGAAGCCATTGATAGTACGCGTTTCCAGAAGGTGAAGCTGAGAAAGGAAGTAGAGAGAAGTGGAAGATCGGCAGAGATAAAAGGGTTTGTGTGTTGAGCGAGCAAATAATTTCAGAACACGAAATAAAAGGGTTTCAAAAGCCTTTGTGTTTGGGGGATATATAAATGCTTGGTTCGTTAAACACTAAAAGTACGAATACGAAGAGTTTCCTTCAAATATTGATAGTATTTGGAGGAAAAAACACAGCTTGGATGCTGAGGCTAGCTTCGAAGTAAAATATTTGGCTTCGAAACCAGATTTTGGCGCCAAAAGCCAAAAAACAACGACTTCGAAACAAAGAAGTCGGCTTTGAAGCACATTTTCGTACTTAAAAATGTAAGAATACTCAAGTATTTGATTTACTTTGAAGGGGATTAAAAGACCTATCTTAGGTTTCTTAGTGAAAGTAATGTCCTTCGAACTGAAACTTGAGACTCTGTGAGGATGGGAATTGGTGTTCAAAACATAACACACCAGATTGTGACGCTAAAAGTCCAATAACAACGGCTTCGAAACTAAGAAGCCGGCTTCGAAGCACATTCCGTACCCAATGGATGCAAGAATGCTCAAGTATTCGTTTAATTCAAAGGGCTTAAAGACCTGTTTTAGGTTTCTCAATGAAAGTGATGTTCTTCGAAGTAAAACTAGAAATCCCTTAGGAATGGAAATTGGCATTCGAAACATCAAAACCAATAGTTGGTTTATATATATCAGAAAAGTTGTCTTTTCGAACTAAAACAGTGCAGCCCTCAAAAGGAGCTTCCATATTTTTGAAAGTATGAACTGTTGTTCAAAACAAAAAGATCACTTTAAAACTGATTGATCATAATAAATCATTGACCATATGTTGGTTGTGATTGAAACAAGTTTTGAAGAGTAAGATTGTTAAATTCGAAGCATGGATCCTAAATGGAAAAACAACAAAAACTATCTGTTGCATTCCATAAATTGGAAAAATTCATGGTCGTTTTGTTAATATTCATTTAAAACGATTAAATCCAGGTTCGAAGGAAAAGATTGTTCAGTTCAAAGCTCTGAAATTGCTTTTAAAGACAAATGGAGACAAGATCAAACCATATCAAACAAAGAGAAGTCTTAGTGGTATTAAAGCAAAAACAGTTACATCGAATGTCCATTTTTGGGTACAAACTCAAGCTCATAAAAATAGGGAATGGAATAAATAACAAGATCATGGAATTTAGTCCAACAATGATCAATGAATTTCTGTTCTTTCTTTATTCTGTCATCTATTTCTTCTAACATTGGCTGCATGAGTTGATGTGCTCTCACTTCGTAAAAGAGCTCTTCAGCTTTTATTTCGAAAGCTGTTTCTCTCAATCCTTATTCCAATTCGTCTATATCCAAATCATCCCAGTATGTAGAATCTTTATTCTTGAAATCATCGAATTCTTCAATAAAGTATTCTGCTTCGTATTGGGCATGAATTCGGAGGGACGAAAGTTGGTCTAAAGATTGTGTGTGTTCATAGAGGTCCGATGCCAGTGAAGAAGCAATGGAAGTTAGTCCAAAAACATGTGAAGCTCCGCTTGGGCGAAGGGATTGAGGACATGACCCCGAGTTAGAATATCACAAGCCTATCGAAAGTTCTTAAGAGGGACTTCGTCTTTAAGAACATTGAAGGGCAAGTGGGAAAAGGCAGCGAGCAAAAGTTGAGCTTGTTTCCGCTCAGCCGGAGTAGGGGAATGTGGTGGTTTGTAAGGTGGAAAGACCTTATCTGAGGAGAGAACATGCCTCAGTTTCTCTATCCAGCAAGGATTTGGCGGAAGAGAAGGTGTGGATGCTTCTATCTCAAGAGGTGGAGCAAGGGCAGAAGGAACAAGGGCATTGATATAATCGAGCCAGTTAGAAGAGCAAATCTTTGCCTTTTGAGCTAAGAATGATGGATTGTATCATTGTGCCTCTTCTGGGCGTCGGGCAACATGCACTGTCTTTGTAGGCATGGAAGATGTATACCATGCCACAAGCAGATTCTCCTCCAAACTGCGTCGGTGGTCAATGGGCACGTAAGGATAGACCACCGAGCTTCACGTATAGGAAGGGAATTCTAAAGGGTCAGTAAACTCAACAAAGTGATGGTTGATTCATTCCCTTAAATCACAGACCTCGGGTTTGGACCAGTTTGTCCAGTCAGAAGCCCCAGAAGAAGAAGAAGTTGCAGCCTTATCCCATGCAGAGGGTTGTGAAGGAAAACTTCCCATGTCCATATTTGTAACTTTCTGAATCAAAGGATTGAGAGCAGTTTGTTTGTAGTCTGAGGATAAGTCAAAAGAAGACCTTTCCATGTCCATATTTGTAAGTTTTTGAATCGAATGATTAAGGGCAATATGTTCAAAGTCCAAGGGTTGATAATCTGCAAAGGCATCCATGACCTGAATATAGAAGGGTGGGTAAAGGTGGCTAATTAATGCATAGAGGTTCTTTCGAGGAAGAACAACATCATCATATGACTCTTCGTGTGCTCGATCAATAGAGGGAATAATTGATTCGGCCATAAAAAGTGTACCAGTCTGTTCGAATACTAAGGTGGTGGAGGTGTTCAAAAGATTGAAGGGGAGTTTAATGCAGATGATAAATGACAGTTGCATTGCTGGAAACCATGCACGTTCTAAGACGTGGGAAAAAACTTTGATCCACTAATATCACCAGATATTGGATATATTAGTGCGGGGGGTAATGTTGGCTACATATTTTGTACGAGCCAATTACAATTCGACGCGTGGCGAAATAAGGGTAATATAGGAAGACTATTCAGGTCCTCGATCCTGATCGTACACGTGGCAGTTAGTATTGGTTATTAAAAAATCTGAGTAGCAGCGGATCAACAAAGGGATACAAAGTGACGTGGCTTCAACGGTTACTCGCATTTCAGATTCAAATTTAGGAGGAAGCTTAACTGCAAGTAATGGCGTAATGGAGCTTTTATTGGGGCAACATGATCGATGATCATGGAGGAGCAGTTCGACGGTTGGAAGTGCAATTCGATGGTCACCCTTGAGCAGTACAAATAGTAGAAAAGACCCCAGAAAAAGCCCCCGGACTCAGATCATACAAACCAGTCTTACTTTACATATTTTCTTTTCCAGTTTTACATTTCCTGTTCTTTAAATCCCTGCTCTTTACATTCTTGTACTTTAAATTCCTGCACTGCACTTCATTCATAGGAGTAGTTTCAAGTAGATTGTTGCTGTAAACCTCTACGAGGCTGAGTTTGGATCATTGTAAGTTTTCATTCTAATGAAATACTTCAATTGCTCTTCATTTAACTGTTATTTTGTTTAATTTCTCCTAAGTCAAGCCACCAGTAAAAGTCCTCTTCATTGAGGCTGAAAGAACTAAAACATAATCGTCTGATAATTGGTTGACAATTAACATTTCTGTAAGGACTGATTGATCCTTGCTGGCATGCTCGCATTTACAAAAATACCCTTCGAAAGCCAAAAAGCCAACAGTCATATTCTAACTAAAACAAATGAAGTTTTAAAACAAACATTATTTTGACAAATATGAACTTTGGGTAATTTATATTTAATATGCATTTTACTACCATTCGCAGAAGTTAACTGTTCACTAGTTTTCTCATAATGTTTCATAGGTAATAAGCCTTCTTAAATACAACTAAGATCAGCACCAGTATCAATTAAAGCAATAATATTTAATTCAAAATCATTGATTACTATTTTGACTGTTGAATACCATTTTTGGATATGAATTTTATTAATAAGATTTAATCTTTTATCTTCATGATTGGATTGGTATGATCGATTGTCAAACAAAAGATTATCAGGATTAGTATGTTCAGATTCATCTTCTGATTCATTAGGTGATTCATCATTGGTTTGGAAATTATCTAAACTTTTATTAAATTTAATGTAATAATTTCATATTCTAAAGCCCTATCTTTACTTTGTAAATCTTTAATGGTTTGTTTAATCTGATTAATTTCATGTTGTAAATCCTGTAATGTAACTTCTTTTTGTTTATTTTTAAATATTTCTAAAGTTTTGGATAGACTAATAATAGGTTTATCAAACTTAAGTTTCTTGTCATGATTGGTTAATAAAGATTTCAATTTATCAGTATATTTGTGTTTTAATTCTGGATCTTCTAATTTACTAATTAATTCAATAAGGGCAGTTTCTTCTTGATTTTGTTTAGTAAGAACAGTGATTTGTTTAACTGGTTTACAACAAACACCATTACATCCTAATTCAACATTATTATCAGAATCATCACTATGTGAATGGTAATTAGATGAAGTATTAGGATTATCCGAAGAGGAATTACTAGCAGATTGATTTAATTGAAAGATTTCAAATAATTAATTTTTGGAGTCATCATTAATTTGAAGTTGATTAACTTTATCTTTTAATTTTTATTTTTCTTTACATTTATTAGAATAATGACCTTTTTTACCACAATTATAACAGTAACATCTTTATTAGATTTAAATTTTGGATATGATTTCTTATAATATTTCTTTTTGGGTTTAGTATAGAATTTATCAGTGGATTTCGAAGGTGTATAATTCTTTTTATATTTATTAGAATATTTGTAGGATGACTTATGTTTAGTGTATTTATGTTTTTTGCGGCGAGAGGGTGCTACAGGAGGTAAACCATATTGTTCACAGAAGTTACCTAATTCATATTTAGCCTTATGTTTATCTTTAGCAGCTTTTTGACTAAGTTTAAGATCAATACACATTCTTAATCCTTTTTTTTGAATAGTGCTAATTATATCACCATAAGTTAAATTATCATATTCAATTACACCAGTAGGTTGACTAAGTACATCTCTAATCTTATGAGCAAAAAGACTAGGTAATCCATTAATAAATTTTTCTTTCCAAAAAGATTTAGTACAGTCTTCCCTAAGCATAACTCTAGAGGTAAAGACATCTTTATACCATCTAAAATCACTTAATGTAGGGCAAGTAAGGTTACTAAGTTGATCATGTATGCGAGAATATATATTAGTAGGGGTACCTATAAAATGTCTGACTGTGGTGTAGATTAATGTATTTATACCATCAGGTTTATAATAGCCAATAGTTTCATCAAAGATAGGTAAATCATTTTCATCTTTTTGATTTGCATATAAAATGGATTCTCTTTGATCTTCATTAAGATATTTTTCCCACCAAGATTTGAGCATACTAGTAAAGCCAGAAGTAATTAAGGAAACAATTTCAGGTTGAGTATAATCAAGGTAGTTACTAAGATAGCTATTTGCAACAATGGATAAATGATTTAATTTTTGAAGGATTTGATCTTCACTAAGACCATCAATATTCCATTCGTATAACTTTTTAGCATATACAAAAAATCGATTATTAAGATTAGTTTCTTCGTATTGGAGATCTGGGGGAGTAGGTCGTGAATACCAATTTTTGGTAAGAGTAGTAGGATTAGGTTTAGGATAATGAATTTTATTAAGAGTAAAGGATTGAAATTGTTGGGCTAATTGATTAATTTCATTATCAGTTGTATCAATTTCTGTTTGAATAGAGACAGACTCATGGGTAGGTTGTTGGTTTAATACAGTAAGACCTTTTTCACTAGATGGAGAAGCTTTTTCAGAAGTGGTTAACTTATTAAATAATTGTTCTATAGCTTTAACAGTGGAATTATCTTGGGTGACTAAATTATTTCTTTTGGAACGATTACTAGGTAAATTAAGCAAATGTTGATCTAAAGATTGTTTAGTAGCAGTATTGTTAACTGAGTAATCATCTAAATTAGTTTTTATCTTATCTAATTGTTTACCAATAGTTTTTAAACATTGATTAGTATAATTATTTTGTTCAATAACTTTTTTGATTTCAGGGTCAGTGCCGGGTAACTTAAAAAGAGAGGCCGGGACTTCAGATCCTTGATGTTTAATAATTATAGTAGATAAAGGAGGATGACTAGAGCTGACAGTAGTATTGGGTGAAGTTTTCCATTTATGTTTTGTAATTGTTTGAACCTTTTATGATGGTCTTCTAAATATTCAAAGAAAGGAATTTCAATTTTATGTTCAATCATAAATTTGTACCATTGACGAGTAATTTTAGATTGTTGAGTCAAATCATATTTTGTACGATATGCATAACGTTTAGTCTTATTATCTTTAGATTTAAATTCAATATGAAATTTATCAAGATCAGGAGTAAAGAGTTTACTAATAATCATTAACTGAGGATTTATTGGAGGTATAACCTCGAAATCAGTTTGAGTTTGAGAGTCGTAAGACTCAGTATCTTCTTCATGTAAATGTGTGTGAGTAGAATAAACAGGTTTACTAATTTGGGAAGTTGTTGAATTATCAATTCCTTTCATTTTACTATGGGAAGGTTGACCTAGATGAATTTGATTATTTTTTCTGAATAAAGGTGTATTAAATATTTCATCTTCTGTTTCAACATCAGCAGGTATATTATAAGTACTATGACGAGAAGATTGAGATCGATTAAATTTAATCCTAACAGATCCATCTAATAAATTGTTGAATATCTTGAATATCTTGACAAGTAGATTGTCATTGATTATGTTTGTAATTTTCATTAACTGTAATCCATTGGTCGGGGAGAGTAATATTTTTCCATTCAATCATTTGAGGAATATTTATATTAGTATCATTATTACTACTTTGGATTAATAAGGTTTTGTCTTTAGGACTTTTATGTAAGGCTTGAACATTCAATTGGTTTTATACATTTGTAATGAGCACGATAAATTAAAGCAATATTATGAACCTTTTCTTTCATATTTGTAAATGAGCCATGTAATTGAATATTTAGAGTTAAAGCATCTAATATATGGGGGTCTCTAAGACTAAGAGTGAAATCAGGAAAACATTAAAATGGACGGGTCCTTTGTGAAGACCAGTTTTCATTATACCCATTAAGTTATCATTATAATCAAGAAAACGAGCATCTCTTAAGTATAGTAAAACAGAAGTATTTTTACCTTGTTGTGTTAATGGTTTGATTCCAACCTGAATTAATCCCAAATGAATAAAATTGTGACCAGTTTTGAAATGACGTTTAATAGTATTAGCATCAAATAATTGACATGTTTCTCTAGGTTTTTCTAAAGTGTAGACTTGTTCTAAAGTTTTAACATGAAGATTAACATTAAATGTATTTTGTATAAAAGTAGTTTTATAAATTTCTTTAATTGGTAAACGTGGTATATTCCAACTTAAATCAATTTTATCATTTTGTATTTCTACATCTTCTTCATTGATTACTAAACCTTGATTAGGTACAGAAGGCAAAGTTGTTAATCTAGAACTAACCGAAGAATTACTTCTAAATAATCGACTCATTTTATCTTGAAATAGTTTATAGTGAGCTCAATACATTGTCTAATTTTATCATATTTTCACATACGATGTTTTCACACATACCCAGTTCGGAGAACCCCTAAAATCCAACACTGCCTAACCAAAGGACTTACCTAGGACTTGGGACGAAGGATGGGTGGCTAATAACAACGTGGAAAGACACGGAGATAAATTAGACAGATTAAGACGGTAAACAGTAAACAATTTCAATACAGGAGAATGAGTAGACACAGAAATTATGATTCAGTGAGTAACAGAAGACAACATAACTTGGCTCTGATACCAAAAGGGACGGAAGCAAGGAAGGAGGAAACAACACTAAAATATCAAAAATCAATATTAATAATAATAAAACAGTTTAAATAAACATAAATAATAAAACTTACAATTGTTTATTGGAATGAAACAAACAGTTCACTATTCATTGCCAAATTATAGCAATGGTACTTCAATGGTTATTTGCTATTTTGACAAATCTCAACCAACTTTCCCTCCAAATTTGTAGGTGTTGTTTGGATATAGGTTTTTTGTGATTTTATTTTTGTTTATTTTTTTGTCTTTTGTGACCTTTTTTTAACTATTTGTAAAAAAAAAAAATTATATATTTATATTATTCTCAACTAGACAAATATAAAAAATGAAAAAAAAATTTGAAAATTTGGGAAAAAAATATATTTAATGTCTTTTTATTATAATAAAATTATCTTTATTTAATGTCATGTATTTTATCTTTTTATTGCCTTCATTTCAAAAAATATTTATTTTTCATTATACTTTATTGAAAAATTTAAATTATACTAAAAAACAGTCAACATTATACATTGCAAAAATAATATTATATTATATTGTAAAAAATACTCTAAAATAAAAATAAAAAAATAAAATTTCATTACAAAATATTAAAATGACTTTGAATTGAAATAGAGGCCTCGTTTGGGAAGTGGCTATTTTAGTAGGCTATTTGACTTTTTGGCTATTTTAGTAGGCTATTTTAATTTTGTGTTTGGGAAGATGAGATAAATTTTTAGTTGAGTTGTTGTATTGGGAAGTGTGTTGAAATGATGTTTAAATTTAAAATGACAAATTTATCCCTAAAAATATATTTTTTTAAATTGATTTCAAGGGGTAAATAAGTAATTTCAGCAGTGATGTAGAAGTTTGACACTTTGACAGTGTAGGCTGGCCCTACACTGTCACGGCAGCAGAGGCTATTTTTTTTTTTTTTTTTTTTTTTTTTGAAAATCAATAAAAAGGTTGCTACAGTGCTGGCTTTTGGGCTAATTTTCCAAAAGAGGCTATAATAGCCTGAACCTCTGCTTGCCAAACATCGCCAGAGATTGAAATAGAGCCGTTGGCTCATTTTACACATTCCAAGGGAGTACCTTTACCGTTGGATTATATAGATCTAACGGCTGTGATCAAACCTTATCTATCTCTCTCTCATTCCAAGACACTGCCCTCCCTCATTTCCTTTTTCTCATTCTGATTTTACACCCCATCACTCTATCACTCTCTATATCTCTTACAAACCCTATCTCTCTTCTCTCTAGCTTCAAATTAGAGACCAAATGGGGGTAGAGTTTGGAGATGAGAGAGGGGGAGCGATTGAAGGAAGGAGAGAGAACGAGTGAGATCATCACCAGATTGACGATCACCGGTTCATCAGGAGATAGACAATCGAAGAGACTCCTGTCTCTCACTCTCTTCCAACTCTCTCTTCTCTGTATCTTCGAATTAGAGACCGAATGGGAGTAGAGTTTAGGGGTTTCGCAGAGGCGTTTGGAGATGAGAGAGAGGGAGCGATTGAAGGAAGGAAGGAGAGGGAGCGAGTGAGATCAATGAATGGACGTAAATAAGGACCACTAGATCGACGATCGACGATTCATCAGGAGTTAGACGATCGAAGAGACTCCTCTGTCTCTCACTTTCTTCCGACTCTCTCCACCTTCGGTTCTTTGTTCAGGTACCTTTTCGTCACTTTTCTTGTTTGATTTATGGATTGTTGTTGATTTTGTTGATATTTATTGCTTGTTTGAGCATGATTTATTGATTGTTGTTGATTTTGTTGATTCTGTAAACAAAAACCTTTGCTGATTTTGGGTAAATTAAAAAAAAAAATTTATTGAATTTTTTTTTGTTCAATTCTTATTAAAAAAAAATTGGTGAAATAGTTACTGGGAAGGGAGGGAGGGAGGGAGGAAAACAATTGGTTTTGCCAAGTTGGCACAAATGGCAGCTGCCAAAACTCGTGTCAAATTTGACACAAGCTTTGGCATTTTTCAAATTTGGCAGCTACCATATTATTCAACCATTGGAGCATTATTTTTCAACACAGCAATGGCAGCTCCAATGGCAAACCATTGGAGATGCTCTTAGATGTGATATTTTGTCTTACTATTTTGACATTTTGTGCTTTTTTAGCCCCAAAATGATAGCCAAACCACGGCTTAGTCATAAGTTTTGAAAATAGTTTTGGAATGGTTTGTAATTTTTTTTAATAGATAAGAAAATTTGATTGATTGATATATATAATGTGAGAGAGGGAGTGAGGAGAAAAAAAAGCGATTGATTGATTTATTAATAATTAAAAAAAAACAGAGAGAAGGAGAGAAGAGAGAGAAATTGAGTTTTGAGTTATACATTAAGGGTTCGTTTGTAATGTAGATGGACTTTTTGGCTCTTAGCTCGAGGCTAAAAAAAACTTCGTTTGAAGTAAGTTTTTTGACTTTTTAGACTTTTATGAGAAAAAAATAAAATGATTATAGTTTGAATGTGACATTTTGGTTACGTTTGGTAGAGTTTTGTAAATATGATTTGAGAGTATAAGTTGTATTTTGAGTTTGTGGGTTGTGGAATTATGATTTGAATGTAGAAAATTTGTTTGGTTATGATTTTTGAATAGAGTTTTGAATTGAGTGTGGAATTGAGTTTTGAAAGTTTGATTTGACATGTGAAATAAGAAAATTTGTTTGGTTATGAGTTTTGGAAAGAGTTTTCAAAACTGAATTCAAATTGTTATAACTCATAAAAAACACACTAATTTTACACTATTGAAAATTCTGATCAATACTCATAACCAAACTCTTTTTAAAATTCAATTAAAAAAATTTAAAAAATTAAAATATTTAAAAATATTCAAAAAAAATTAAAAAAATTTAAAAAATGTAACATATTTAAATATTAAAATATTTAAAAATTAAAATATTTAAAAATTAAAATATTTAAAAATATTCAAAAAATTTAAATTGTAAAAATTTAAATATTCAAAAAATTTAAATAATTTAAAATGTTAATATTTTAAATTTAAAAACAACTTTACACTCAAATTGTAACCAAACACATAAAACAAAACTCAATTAAGAAATTATTTTTAAAACTCATAACTAAACACATAACTCGAAACTCCATACTATTTTCACAACTCTACACTCAAATCGTAACCAAATACATAACAACAAAATTAAAATATTTAAAAATATTTTTATAAAATAGAGTTTGAATTTATTTTTATAAAATATTTTAAATTTTAAAAAATTAAAATCGTAATATTTGAAATTAAAATATTTAAAAATATTCAAAAAAAATTAAAAAAATTTAAAAAATGTAACATATTTAAATATTAAAATATTTAAAATCTTAACAAAATTAAAATATTTTTAAAATATTTAAAAAAATTAAAATATTGATTTGAATTGAGTTTTGAAAAGAGTTTTGAATTATATGTTTGGTTATGAGTTTTGAAAAGTAATGATTATATTTTGAATTGAGTTTTGAGAAATGGGTGTAGAATTATGATTTGGAAACTCAAAACAAACAACACACTCAAATCAATAGGTGGAACTATAATTCGAAACTCTTACCAAACGGAGCCTTTATTTTACTGACTTTTTAGCTTATTTTGTCTCCTGTGGCTAATTTAGCCTGATAGTCCCAAAAACTTGGATGCCAAACAAGTGTTAAAATTTTATTATCCAATTTTTTTTTAATTCAAATCATATTTTAAAAACTACACCAAACATCTTTTCCAATTTTTTTCAAAATTATGAGACCAAAACTAAAAGGAGGTCATCCAAAGGTGAAGAGCTTTGTTTGTGTTACTCTTTTGGGACTCGCAAACAAAGGTGGGCCTAATCAAACAATGGGCCTTCAATGTAAATGAGTTTACTCACTTCAGCAATTGGAGCCTTTTATGTGGTGTGCTGGATTGTGGAAAGAAAAATTATTTAGATTTTAGAGGGAATTAAAGTAAAATTATATAGATTTTGAAGATCAAAATACTAATTTATTTTATATATATTTAAAATTATATGAAAGTAACGAGATTTTTTAAAAGTTTAAGTGGGCAAACTACTGATTCATTTTATAATCACTGAAAATGATATGAAAATAATAAAAATTTTCAAAATTTTAAATAGCCAAGTTTAAAAAATTTAAAATTTGGAGGGACTGGAGTAAAATTATATAACTCTTTTATAAATATTAAAATTACATCATAAAAATGTAATTTTTTAAAAGTTTGAAGGCAATGCCCTCGCTTGCCACCCCTTATCCATCTCTCCTCTCTCTCTATTTCACACTACCTAGGCTTCGCTCATTTGAGCAAGGGCAATGAATACTACTACAAAAGTTGCAAATTTACCCATCTTAAAAGTCATATGAGATTACATTAATAACAATTCCATTGTCTTTTAATTTTTAAAATATAAACAAGATTTGACCCACAAAAATTTATTTGATAAACTATTTTTGAATTTGGCCCAACCCGACCTAATTGATTGACCTAAAGCTTTAAAGGACACCTATCCAATCACAAAATATAATAGTCTTAATGGAAGCATCACCTAAACAGATAGTGATACCTTTCCTTCTTGTCTGAATAATTTAAGAGAGAAATAAAGTGGAAAATAAAGTGGGTTATAAATTTAGGATCTCCAATTGTTTGGAAAAGATAAAAAGAGAAAATACATGGTTGGTCCACTTTATGAAGACTACTTATTGTTTTTTTGTAAGTTACGTTAATTACTTGGAGGTTTTAAAAAAATATAATAAGTTATATAAATTTGATATAATTATATTTGTGGAAGGTAGAAAGATTTTTCACAGGAAATACAAAACGAGATAATCCCTCATTTACTCTGCAAAGAGAAACCAATTAGTCGGTGATCACTCCAGAAGGACCCTCCGATGATCAAGTTAAAAATATGATCAATCATATAATATTTATTTAGGAAGTAAGATTTTCTATTTCCCTTTTTTGTTACCTTTCTCGTTTTTCCTTATTCTTCCATTTACAGTGTTATTGTCCTGAATTTGACTGTTGAATTGGCATCTTCATCTAAGAGCTCTGGTTACTACCAGATTTTGGTCGGGTAAGTGATCAAGTTGCTTTGATCCTTTGCCGTTGGATTATCTTGATGTGTACGGCTTAGATTATGTCAGGCATTTAATGGTCAACTTGCCAATTGCTCCATCACTTCAATTAGGTTCATCGGACGACTGTTTCATTTGCATGGGTCAGGCCTATGCACTTATCCCTGACGATTGAAATCCTTACCGTTGAGTGTGAATTAATCTAAGGGCATCCCTGCATTCTGCAGATCTCCTTCTAGAAAGCAATTTTACTCAGGCTTTGGTCATGTGACACAGTCCCCTGTTAGCTGGACTTGAACTTTGGGCCTTGGGCTAACACCTCTGGGTTTTGGGTCAATATTTTTACCCCTCCATAATATTAATATTTGTTTTAGTAAGGTTAAAGAGATCGAAATTAATGCAAATAGTTGTAGAGATATGAATAAACTTAGGTAATATATACATTTCAGTATTAAAGAAATGATAATATCATTTTTTATTTAAATGACTAATAAATTATTAATGAAACAGGGGTTAAGTGTCATGTGAATTAAAAGTTCAAGATAACCTAATATAATATTATAAATAATGTGGAGCTCGATGTATTTTCTCCAAATCTTAACAAAGATTGATGCACTTTATTTGTAAGTTTGTGTCAAAGTATTTGTTACAACTTTGTTTATAAGTTATGAGGTAAACAAATTTAGAAGATTTAAAAAAAAGAAAATTATTATTGAAAAGTTGAGAGAGGAATGTTTAAGTTCATACTTTATGATTATCACCTTTTAATTTGCTTGAAGTAATATCAAACATAGAAGTAAGAGAAACAAAATAAATTAAAATAAAAAAATAAGGGTAAATTACAAACACATCTCCTAAAATTTACTTGTATTACAAATTACTCATGTGGTTTTAGAAATTACATTATGCCCTTAAGATTTTTAATTTTATAACAAATAGGTCCTTTTATTAATAAATCATCAAGTTAATTAACAGTTTTTAATAATGTTAAAATTTTATTTCAATTAATAATTCAGATAATTTTATTATTGTATAGGTGAAAAGTTAGAAATTTCACTTTTTTAATTAATTCTGTTAAATAAAAAATTCTAACAGGGAGGTATTTGTAATTTTTCAAATCACAGGGGGCAATTCATATTTTAAGCAAATCTCAGATAGTGTATTTATAATTTATCCAAAAAATAAAAAACACCTTACATAAAACTAAGGGCAAAAATGGTAACAACTAAAAATTTGTCTCCTTTCGATCTAATTTAAAAGAAAAAGAGAGTGAGAGATTTATAAAAAAAAAAAAAAAAAAAAAAAAAAAAAAAAAAAAAAATTACTCATAAATCTCATATTGAAAAATGTTACTCTATCTAGTCCTGAATGTTTTTTTGTAAATCATTTAGTCCTTTTTTTACATCACAACATCATCATCAAACAATATCAAACATCATTATCAAAACAACATCAAACATCACAATATCATCATCAAATAACATCAAACATCATCATCAAAACAACATGGCTCATCAAACATCATCATCAACACATGGCTCATCCCTCCCATTGCAGCACAATCACCATCGATATTCCCTCTTCTTCCTATCGAGGATGAAGCATGGAGAGGAAATAACGGTGGCCTGGGCAGAGATGGCAAAAGCGAGTTATTACCTTGGGCTAACGAGTTTTTGGTCTCTTTCATCTATGCCTTGTAAGACAGTAGAGGAGAGGCAGATCAGAGATAGAACTCGTGTCATCAAGATGCTCTGGTTCTTTCTTTGCGATCGCCGGTGGGATCCAAAACCCAGATCATCTCCGCCCAAAAAAACCCCAATCTGGGATGACTCTGTCGACTGACTATCCCTCTCCTTCGACGGTGAACCGGTTCTCCTCTCCGCCGTCTCCGGCGCCACCTGGCGGCCTGCCGTCTTCGGTGTCTCCATCACCAGATCTCGCGATGCCAATTCGGTGGTGATCGAAGTCGAAGGGAATTTCAAAATTGAAGCGAATGTTGTTCCGATTACTGAGAAAGATTCGAGAGTGCATAACTATGGAGTCACTGAAGAGGATTGCTTCACACATTTAGACCTAGGATTTAAGTTTTACTCGCTCAGCGGCGACGTTAATGGCGATGTTGTGATGTTTGATGATCGAGTTTGATTCCAACATTAGATTTGAGAAGATTCATCAACATTAGTGATTCATCACAACATCAGATCTGTACACATTATGTGATTCATTACATAATGTTTGATATGTTGGATAATGTTTGATGTTTGATGAATAATGTTTGATGTTGGTGATGTTGAATAATGTTTGATGTTGGTGATGTTGGATAATGTTTGAAGTTTGATGTTGGTGATGTTGAATAATGTTTGATATTTGATGAATAATGTTTGATGACGTTGATGATGTTGATAACGTAGTTGATGTTTGCTGATGTTCAAAAAGAAGGGAAATCATAAAAATGCCTATAATGAGCTTTTAACGTTCAAATAAGACTTATTAGTCTATAAAATAAAAGGCAGAACTAAATAATTTAACAAATTAAGATTTTGGGATTTATTGGTGATTTGCCCTTTGTAAAAAAAGTTTTAACAAAAATCTCTCCATTTCTCCCGGTTTCTTTCTCTCCTTAAACAAACTATCCAACTAGGTGATTTAGAGGAGATGTTTGGAAAGTGGGATTTTTAAGGAAAAATACTAAAAATTTAATAAAAAAGTAAGTCACACACCTCACTCATTTATGTTTTTCTATACAATTTACAAATTAAAAAAAAAAAACTATTTTCAAAGCACATTTAACTTGTTTTTCACTTTGTAAAAATAAATAAATAAATAAATAAAATCACTAAAAAAGCTAAACACACACAAATGAAGAAAAAAAGACACATTTTTATTTTCTTTTTTCAATTCACATCACCCAAGCCAATGGGGTTATTAGTTATGTGATTGTTTGTAAAGGCATCTTTGAGCATGGTCAGGTGATGCTTAAAAAAATTATGATTAGTAAAGGAAATAAAACTTACAATTTTGTATTAAAACATAAAGAGGAGGAACTTAAAAACTGGTGGCATCACACAATTCAGGTTCTTGGTGGAGCCCCTCATCATTCTTCATTAACTTGCTTCTCCAACCCTGATTATTAGTTGGTATCTTTGAGATATTTCATTAAAGATAAATGCTAATAAGTATTTTTTAAATATTATTTAATATTAAAAAGTGTGTAAAACATATATTGAAATATAAAAAAAAATATTAAAAAATATATTAATTTCAATAAAAGTGTATTGAATTTAATAAAAAAAAAATTGTGCTCTTTAATTATTTTATCTTTTACTTATATCCTATAAGAATAATGCTATATGCATCAATTAATGTACTAACTAGTGTACCAATTGATGATATAATATAAGTTAAGAGGCTTTTAGTATTTATAATGTGATTAATGAGTAAGCTCAATAATAATGTCATGACTATATTGATACACTAGTTAATACATTATTTATTATGTATATAACCACCGATCCTATAAACACTTGCTAGCAAGACTCTTTATTAAAGGCAGTGGCTTTGGTCCAGTCTAAGATCAGACTGGACCGTGCTGTTGGGCCTGTGGGGTCCTACCACGGGTCCTTTCCCATATTGAACTGTTCAATGTGTAGAATCGTCGACTATCTCGTCTATATCCCTGTAAAAAATCACGTTGATCGGATATCGATAGCTATGTGAACAAAACAGTTTTTTGTCAACCGTTAATTTTTTCACTGTCCATTTTTTTTATACAAAACTGATTTGATCACATAGCTATTGATATCCGATCAACGTGATTTTTTACAGGCATCTAGTACTCGACGAGTTCTATACATTGAATGGTTTGGATTATCAAAACGGGGCCAAAAAATGGACCCCATAAGCCGAACTAGACGAGTCCAATCTTGATCTCAACTTGAGACAAGCTGGACCTTATTAAAATACCCATTAAAGCTTCACATGAATGCACCAAACTTTCCAACACAAATCAACTGTTATTAACTATGAAGGGGTGTTTTGAAATTTAGTAAAAAATTAATTTTTTGACTTTTTTAACTTATTTTCTTTTTTTGTAAGTAAGGGTTGGTTTGGGATATTCTAAAAAAAGTGTACTTTTTGACTTATTGATTTATATGGGTTGGGTTTGATGTGATGTATTAGAGAAGTGATGTGATTTAAATAAGATGATGTGACTTAAATAAGATAGTAATTTTTTAACTTTTTTGGATTATTTAATAGATGTCAAACTTAATCTAAATTATGTGAAAAGTAATATAACCAAAAATAAATAAAAATTTAGAAGTTGACTGTTTACTTGCTCCTCAAAAAGACTCTTAAATCATAAATGTGTCAGGCTATTAAATGCCTCTCCTAAATTTAAGCCAACCAGCTCCAAACCCAACAATTGACAATAAGTTAACAAATCTCACACAAAATAAAGCCTTTTTTTATTAACAACTTGCATTAATTAACAATGAATTACATTGTCTTATTAATGAGTGCTCTAAATATATATTAAGGCCCATTTATTTTAGAGTTAAATAGTTAGGAGGGGATTAAGATGGAGATGGGGTTATTTAGTGTTGTGTTTGTTTGTAGAGTTGGGGAGGGAATTATGATAGAAGAGGTGATATAGATGGAGATTGGAAGGGAGATTGAGATAGATATGAGGTGGAGAAATGGTATTAGACCCCTTTCTGGTATTAGAAATTTTTTTATTATTTTTTTTTATATATATTGGGCTTTTTTTTTTAATATTAATGTTTAATTTTTTATTTTTTTTTTTGTTTTATTATTTTATATAAAAATAATTTAACAATTCCTACACTAACATTATCATTAAAACAAACACAATTTTACTTAATCCCTCACTAACAATCCCCCATTATGAATCCCCTCTATTCTACATTTGAAAACAAACGGAATCTAAGAATAATATTAAAGACTTGTTAATTTACTGAAAGTGACAAAGAGTTAAGTCTTTTTAATTGTTTTTCTAAGTAAATCAATATCTAACATATAACAGTTCCGTAAAAGTAAATTTTAAAAATAATATTTTAAGAGTTTTAAACCATTTTAAATATTAAATTAACAAAATTTATAATGATTACACATTTTTTTACCATACACAAACTATTTTAAACTTATTAAAACATATTCTTAAAATACTCATTAAAAAAATCTATAGAGAAACTCAAAAGCTGTTGTAGGATCATAACATATCATTATTAGAATTTGTCCTAGTATTAACCATAATTATAGGGTGGATGAGCTCAATCTATCCTCTTTTACACAATTTCATCATGTGGTTATGAATGACACTAGGGCAGTGTGGGACCGAGTTTGTGGTGTTCTATCGGCGGGTACAGTGACGAGTTAGAAAAAAATTAGAAATTTGAAAACATCAAAGATGTAGTAAGAGTGGTACGAGAGTAAGGAAATGCTAGAATAATTTGACACCTTTCAAAGTTAGAATATGAATGATATTAATGACAAAGATAATGTAGCATATGAGAAATAAAAGATCGACGAATAATAAAAACTAAAGATATTATTAATGAGAGATATATAAACAAAAAATATTTATTTAATTAATATAATTAAAGCGAGAAAATAAATTCCATCCCCTAATTATTTTCTTATTTGGGTAGGGAGAACTTTCGCAAAATAGGGCAGTGAATGCAGGATCGGGGCAAATTGTAATCCCTACATTTGGCAGGATTCAAGCAGAATGGCTCATTAGAATTAAGACCAAGTCCCTACAAATTAATGTAAAACAAAAAACTGCATGGACAAGCAACTTACCAGACACAAACAAAGCCAAATTGCTTCAGACACTGATCACACCAAATGTCACCATTTGCATTTGGGGTGTTCACGGTTCAATTGCGGTCGGGAAACCTCTAATCTGCCATTCATCCGCCGAATTGGCTGATTAGAAAAAAATCAGTCCGCATCCGTCCACCGGATTGACGGATGCGGATTGATGGATTAGCGGATGGATGCGAATCGGTTTGGCGGTTCAAACTTTTACAAATTTTGAATATAATATAACAACTTATCAACATTTTTTTTTTTTTGATAACAATCCAACTCAACATAACTAAAAGATTATCAAGTAAATTGTCACATACCAATAATAAATACATATAAGAAAACCATGCATTATCAAAATTATTATCAAAATTATTTCATTTCTTTTTTTATATTCAAAAATTATTTAATTTGATTTTTAAAAAAATTGAAAAAATTAATTTTTATACTTTCTACACAAAAATACCAAATAACACTTGCCATTTGATAAAAGAATTTCTAAATTGAAAATACAACAGAATATTTAAATTCTTTTTCAATTGAAAATACAAACAGAATATCTAAAAAAATTAAAAACACAAAATCTTACAAATTACTAGGGTGCTCGAGGTTTGGCGGTTCGATTGCGGCCAAAGGAACCTCTAATCTGCCATTTGTCCAAAACTAAGCGGATTGAAAAAAATCAATTCACAACCGTCCGCTCATCATCACACATCCGGCCAAAATGCGGCGGATCAGTTCGGTTCGATCGGTTTGAACAGATCGAAATATCCGTTGCTCACTCCTAATTTGCATTAGACACAAAAAAATAAAAAAAATAAAAAAATGCAGGCATTAATGGTGAAACCAAAACCATGACCCCATTTCCAAACTGTAACAAGGCTGCCCAGCTTGCTGGTCAGCACATGCACCAAAGGACATAAGGGTGGTTCCCACAGCCAGTTGGGTTCAACCAAATGAGCTGGCCGTTGGGTCCTACTCACACAACCATCTAATTTTGGAGTTGGCAGTTATACTAATGGCTTCCTAGTACATCTGGCTCAGTAAGCTGTATGCTGAAAGATATACACCTCCCACACATGCTAATCAATCAATTCCTCAAGGAGCATAAAAGGAGACAACCAAACTGTAGGTAAGAAAAAGCAGAGCAACAAAAATGGAATGGGACAAGATTCTCTGCAGTTCCCACAAGAAACTTGTAAAGATGAACTATGCAAATTATTAAAATAGAATCTGCAATGACCCCAGTGATTATATGCACTGTAGAGGGTGAATCAAATAAATTCTTATAGTTGATAAGGTTCAAATACACACATTCATAGATGAGAAGGATATGATCAAATTTGTTAATAGTTGAAGGGGTTTTAGAGTAATCCCATAACTTAACGAGTTTTAAAAGAAGTTCAAGTTTAGCTAGTTTATTTTTTGAGTCAATCTCAAATAAATTTAATGAAATTAGACGAACTCCAGTAGTTTGATTTTTTATATTACATATAACTATTTGCACTACATTTTATTTTTCTGTCGATTATGGCTTGATTGATTATGGTCAAGTTAGATTATGGCCTGTCGATTAAGACCATAGACTATTTTTAAGAATAACCTTGGTTACATTTGTTTTTATTATTATTATTTTTATCGACAAGTACGCTGACATGGCATGACAAGTATGCTAGTAACGTGGCATGGAAGAGATGATGATGTAGCTTGAAAAAGTTGAATCAAGCCAATAAAGATATTTGTTGAAATCAATTAGAAACCATATGTTAAAATCGAGGGGATCAATATCAAGTCAAAGCCCAAAATCTGCAAGTAGTTCCTATGAAGATATGAGATATGGTTGAGTGGAGCAAAGATCAAGGAAGATCATAGATTGATAGCTACAACATGAGGTGGCCAAGCAAGTATAAAAAGAGGACTTGAAGAATGAAAAAAAAAAAGATAACAACCACCAATCACACTTGCAAAGAGTTTATCTAGGAGTAGTTTAACTTAGCATTGTTAGGAGTAGATCAGTGATAGCTTTCTCTAACCCCCCACTTCTCTTCTTTTCTTTTGTCGATTGTTATATTTCTTTAATCTTTTGTTCTTGTTTATGTTCTTGTAACTAGTGACAATTTGTTAGAATTAATACATATTTTTTTCTGCTCTATCTCTTCTTTGCCTAATTACCTCCAGGGAAGTCCTTAATCTGTTTAAGACATAGAACTCAACCACAAAGTCTGATCATTTTTTGGGTTTATTTAAAATCCATTTCAGCCTATCGATCAATCATTATCGATTGGGCCTGAACTGAATTTTTGTTAACATAAATTGGCACACCCAGTGAGACCATTCTAACTTGGAGTGATGATGGTGAAGAAGTAGACTTATCCTTATGGAATCATGCCTTCAACTTGTATGTTTATATCTTGTAAACCCATGGATGCAAACTGCCAATGGAGTGACAGTGTTCCCATGGATACAGATTATTAGTAAAATACTTCATATTCTGAAAATTGTTAGTGTTGTGGTGGTGGTTCTACTACTTATTGCCAACATAATGGCATGACAAATGATGTGAAAAGAATGATTTGGCATTGTAATGATGAAATTTATTGGTGCGGGAGTGAAATCTTGGCCTAAATGAAGAAATTAATTCTCTTTATAGGCAATGATTTCAAATAATTTCGTCATCTCTGTATTATTTCGCACAAAGAGATGTAAATTACTGTGATGAAAAAATTCATTGACTTAAAGGCCAAAATTTTCTAATTGATGAAGAAATTCGATATTGGAAGAAAAAATTAGAAGGCATAATGGTCAATGAAAAATTAAGATATGAAAATAATGTGGCTCATAGGGTTAACACATATTTTTGAAGAGCCAGTCAATTATGAAGAGCCAAGGTATGTGGCTTGAAGGGCTAGCACACCAAGTCATGAAGATAATATGACTTTGGAAAATTTTTATAGGCCATTAATGGCTAAAAAAGAAGAACAACTCCGTCTCTCAAAAAATGTTAAAAATTCATCACAAACTAATGGTGAAGATTCACTTTTGGGGGGGGGGGGTGTAATTTCAAGCCAAAGATGGCTGAAAGTTATGAACGTGGAGGGCGTGATTTTAAGCTAAATATAGCTGAAAATTATGAACAACCTGCATTTGTTAAATTTGAAATTTTTGACATTGTTAAATTTGTCAAAAGTTTTGATTTCCTAAAATCATTGATATTATGATTTATGCTACCCAACGACCACCATAGATTTGTGATTCACATCAAAAGTTAATTTTGATGAACTGGTTAACAAAAATAATATCTTATGTAAGTTTGATGGAATAAAAAAAATGGCTATATAATAGCCAATACTTGGCCAAACCAAAAAAGGCCAATGGCCAATTGGTTATACTTTGCATGAAGACCAATTTAATGGCTAATTGTTTAGTGTCGACACATGCCAGTTTAATAATCGATGGCCAATTGGTTATACTTTGTATCGATAGAGGCTAATTAATTATTTTAACCACATTTTATTTTTCTGTCGATTATGGCTCATTAAATATGGCCAAGTTCGATTATGATCTGTCGATTGAAATAATAAACTATTTTCAAAGAATAACATTGACCACATTTGTTTTTATTTCTGTCGACAGACATGCTAACATGATTTGAAAAACAACAATGGTTGAAAAATGCTATATGTAGTGAATTCTCTTTAGCCAAAATATGGCTAAGAGAAACTTGTTTTGTTTTAAAAAAATAAGGGATGTGGCTTTTTGTTATGTCACTCGATAGAGCTAAAGATGGAGTGTTCACAAATCGACAGCGATAGATTACTATGGGTATAATATAACTTTTCAAGAAGTCAAATTATTTGTACCATAAAATATTTCTGTCGATTGTGATAAAACGTCTTATAAATCATTTAATTGGATTTCATTCTTCAATCCATTTAAATGAGGGGGCATTGTTTGCACCACATTTTATTTTTCTGTCGATTGTGGCTCATTAGTTATGGTCAAGTTCGATTATGGTTTGTCCATTAAAATTATAAACTATTTTCATAACCTTGACCACATTTGTTCTTATTATTTCTGTCAACAAGTATGCTGACATGGCGTGACAAGTATGCTAATAACATAGCATGAAAGAGATGATGATGTGGCTTGAAAAGATTAACAAAAGCCAATAAAGATATTTGTTGAAATCAATTAGAAACCATATGCTAAAATCAGGAGGATCAATATCAAGCTAAAGCACAAAATCTGCAAGTAGTTCCTATGAAGATATGAGATATGGTTGAGTAGAGCAAAGATCAAGAAAGATCATGGATTGATAGCTACAACATGAGGTGACCAAGCAAGTATAAAATGAGGACTTGAAGAATGAAAAAAAGACAACAACCACCAATTACACTCGCAAAGAGTTTATCTATGAGTAGTTTAACTTAGCATTGTTAGGAATAAATCAGTGATAGCTTTCTCCAACCCTCCACTTCTCTTCTTTTCTTCTGTCGATTGTTGTATTTTTTCAATATTTTGTTCTTGTATAAGTTCTAGTGACAAGTGACAATTTATTGGAATTAATATTTTTTTTTCTGTTCTATCTCTTCTTTGCCTAATTACCTCCAGGGAAATCCTTAATCTATTTAAGGCATAGAACTCAACCACAAAGTCTGATAATTTTTTGTGTTTATTTAAAATCCGTTTTAGGTTGTTGATCAATTATAATCGATTGGGCCTAAATTGAATTTTTGTTAACATAAATTGGCACGCGCAGTGGGACCATTCTAACTTGGAGTGATGATGGTGAAGAAGCAGACTTATCCTTATGGAATCATGCCTTCAACAAGTATGTTTACATCTTGTGAACCCATGGATGTAAACTGCCAATGAAGTGGCAGTGTTCCCATGGATACAGATTATCAGTGAAATATTTCATATTTTGAAAATTGTCAGTGTTATAGTAGTGGTTCTACTACTTATTGTCAACATAATGGCATGACAAATTATGTGAAAAGAATGATTTAGCATTGTGATGATGAAATTTATTGGTGTAGGAGTGAAATCTTGGCCCATCTCCATATTATTTTACACAGAGATTTAAATTATTGTGATGAAAAAAATTCATCGACTTAAAGGCCAAATTTTTCTAATTGATGAAGAAATTTGATATTAGAAGAAAAAAATTAGAGGGCATAATGGCCAATGAAAAATTAAGATATGAAAATAATGTGGCTCATAGGGTTCACACATATATTTTTGAAGAGCGAATCATTCATGAAGAGCCAAGGTACGTAGTTCGAAGGGTTAGCACACCAAGTCATAAAAATAATATAACTTTGGAAAATTTTCATAGGCCCTTAATGGCTAAAAAAGAAAAACAATCCCGTCTCTCAAAAAATGTTAAAAATTCATTACAAAGTAATGGTGAAGATTCACTTGGAGGGCATAATTTTAAGTCAAAGATGGCTGCAAATTATGAATGTGGAGGGCGTGATTTTAAGCCAAATATTGCTAAAAATTATGAACAACCCATATTTGTTGAATTTGAATTTTTTAACATTGTTAAATTTGTTAAAGTTTTGATTTTCTAAAATCATTTGATATTGTGGTTTCTGCTACCCAACGACCATCATGAGTTTATAGTTCACATCAAAAGTTAATTTTGATGAACTGGTTAACAAAAACATCTTATACTTGTAAGTTTAAGAGAATATAAAAAATTTAAAAAAAAAATGGCCGTATAATAGTTAATACTTGACCAAATCAATAAAGGCCAACGACCAAATGGTTATACTTTGCATGAAGGCCAATTTAAATGGCTAATTGTTTAATGTCGACACATGCCAGTTTAATAGCCGATGACCAATTGGTTATACTTTGTATCAACATAAGTCCAGTTAACTATTTTTGTTTATAATTTTTTTTTCCAAAATTTGAAATAAGGCTAAATGTTAGAAGTGTAAGCATATGCCTTGCTTCAGTAAATACAAAAGGACTCAAACTACAACATTTATGGGTAGTGTAAAGTCTCAGAAAATACTAGTGATGTAAATCAAGCGGGGGCATTGTTTGCACTATAAAATATTTTTCTGTCGATTGTGATAAATTGTCTTATAAATTATTTAATTGGATTTCATTCTTCAATCCATTTAAATGGGGGGGCATTGTTTGCACTACATTTTATTTTTCTATCGATTGTGACCTATTAGTTATGGCCAAGTTCGATTATAGTCTGTCGACTAAAATTATAAAATATTTTCAACGAATAACCTTGACTACACTTGTTTTTATTATTTCTGTCGACAATTATGCTGACATGACGTGACAAGTATGCTAGTGACGTGGCATGGAAGAGATGATGATGTGGCTTGAAAAGATTAAATAAAGCCAATAAAGATATTTGTTAAAATCCATTAGAACCATATGCTCAAATCGGGGGGATCAATATCAAGTTAAAGTACAAAATCTATAAGTAATTCCTATGAAGATACGAGATATGGTTGAGTGGAGCAAAGATTAAGAAAGATCATAGATTGATAGTTACAACATGAGGTGACTAAGTAAGTATAAAAGGAGGACTTGAAGAATGAAAAAAAAGACAACAACCACCAATCACACTCGCAAAGAGTTTATCTAGGAATAGTTTTAACTTAGCATTGTTAGGAGTAGATTTCTCCAACCCCCCACTTCTCTTCTTTTCTTCTGTCGATTACTGTATTTTTTTAATATTTTGTTCTTGCTTAAATTTTGTAACTAGTGACAAGTGACAATTTATTGAAATTAATACTTTTTTTTTTGTTCTATCTCTTCTTTGCCTAATTACCTTCGGGGAAATCCTTAATCTGTTTAAGGCATAAAACTCAATTACAAAGTCTAATCATTTTTTGTGTTTATTTAAAATCCATTTTAGCTTGTCAATCAATCATTATCGATTGGGCTAGAACTGAATTTTTGTTAACAATAACCAACCAAACCAAGTAGCAAGTTGTTCAAACTTAACAAACTTTAAAATATATTCAAGTTTGACTTATTTTCATATAGAGTAAAAATTTCAAATAAACTTTTAACAAAACCAACATGAATCAAATTCAAATAGTTTATTTTGTTTTACAGCCTTGAACCAGGACCAGAGAGAATTGTTCCCCTAATAGAATATATAAGCAGCACAAAGAGCATGCCTTATGCAATGCTGATATGAATCTTGTTTCATAGCCAGAGAGAAATCAACCAATGGGTTATATAATTTGTATAAATTGATGAATAAATTATTCAAATATACAAATACATTAAAAACAAAAAAGAAAAAGAAAAAAGAAGCATATAACAAATGCAGATAAAACATATACTATGAATTGAAGTTTCAGCACCAAAGAAAAAAAAAACTAGGCTACTAATGGGAAAATCGAGAACCTATAAATAACCTTGAAATTTTTTGAAGAAACTGGGTAGTAGCATAATTCATCTGCACCTAGTTGGCTGGTCATGTCTCCTACTACTTTCACCTTCACTTGTATCCGAAGCACCTTCACCAAACAGCTTATCACCTACTTTTGAAACTGTGAGATTGTCTTCTTTATGATCACGATGGGAATGCAGAGGTTCTCTCCCAATTCGTCTTTCCTGCAAATCAAAGTAAATGACAGATTATTTTTCTGATGTTATTAATCTCAGAAACCAGGTTTTGAAGTTTGAATGAACAATTCTTGCATACATCACGAAATAGCAGATCATCTGCCTCAAGCATATGGATCACGTGTCCCATTTTGGGCCTTTTTTGAGCATCAGGATCAACACATCTAAGAGCAACCAACAGAATGCGTTTCAGTGCTTTTGAAGGTGGCATCTCAGGCAACTTTGGATCCACAACTTCCTCAGATTTTCGATTTCCAACCATTGTCTTCAACCAATCAACCAAGTTCACCTGTAATTATTTATTCTCACTTCGGATTGTTAGAAATGATGGAGGAAAAGAGGGGTGAAAGATAATTAGGATAGCATGATATTTCAAGACTAACCTCTCCCTTTGGTCGACTATAATCAACAGGGTTTCTCCCAGAAATTATCTCCATTATAAGTATTCCAAAGCTATAAATATCACTCTTCTCATTCAACATACCAGTGCAAGCGTATTCCGGTGCAACATAACTAGAAAAATCATAGGGTATTAGTTATTTTCCTATTCAAGATAACAAATAGTTATCCAATAAAGCTTGAATCACTGCTAGAAAAATGAACACAGAAAAAAAAATTTAAGCATGTAAATAAACTAACCCAAATGTTCCCATCACACGAGTTGTTACATAACTTCTCTCAGAACACAAGAGCTTGGCAAGCCCAAAATCCGACACCTTAGGATGCCATTGACGATCGAGTAGTATGTTGCTAGATTTGATGTCTCGATGGACAACCTTTGGTTCAAGACCCTCATGGAGATAGGCTAATCTGCAAGAACAAGAACATGAAAATAAATGACCAAGCTACATTTGACTGCAATAATTAACAAAGATGGGAGATAGAACCAATCCACAAGAATTTAGATACCATACCCTTTTGCCATTCCCAATATGATATTCATACGGATGTCCCATGTTAAAGGGCTGACTTCTCCTACATCTCCATGAAGCCACTGGTCCAAATTCCCATTGTCCACATACTCGTATACAAGCATCCTGAACAACAAAAAAGTCAAAGATTGAAACATTGTCAAGCTTATTGATGCTGAAGGGAAACCATGTATTGATTTTGAATAGAAAGATAATCATCAATACCTGTAAGCACCTTCCACACAATAACCCAGCAACCTGACAAGGTTTTTGTGTCTTACACGCCCAATTGCTTCCACCTCTACTTTAAATTCCTTCTCAGCTTGACCCCTGATAATTCCGTCAGTCTCGTGAGCTCAAGCATATAAGAAAATAGCAGGAAAAAACTAGATCTAATGTTGAAATCATAATTCACAGATCGCGAGTCAAAAAGCAGTCAAAGGAGCAAGTAAGCAAAAAGAAATCTGATAGAAGTTTCTACCATCTAATCTAACCTCCCCATGAAATTTGACTAAATTATAGTCTAATCCAAAAATCACCAATTTCACAGGTTACGAATCCAAACGGAAACAATTTGAAAAGAAAAAGGCAGCTCCTTTGTCAGAAACGCTAATCCTAAAAATCACCAACTCAGAGGTTTGATTCCAGACAGGAACAATTTGAAAAAGAAAAAGACAGCTTTCTTCAAATTTAAAACAATTTAGGATTGACTTAAATTGCAGAGTCTAATCCTAAAAATCACCAATTTCACAGGTTAACAATCAGAAAATCAAAAGACAGCTCTTTTTGTCAGAAATTCTAACCCTAAAACAACCAATTCAGTGATTTGATTCCAAACGGGAACGATTTGATAAGAAAAAGAAAGCTATCTTCTTCAGAATTGAGTCACTTTTACAACAAGTTTTGCATAAAAAGAACAAACACAACCATCAAAAGAAAAGAATCAAAGCTACACAGTCACAAACCCACATAGAAATCGTTGATCATATATCATTTTCATGTTATTTTCTAATATTATATAAGCATTGAACATTCAAATTGACATTCAAAGACCCCCAATTGCAAAATTGAAGTTGAATTAAGCAAATCGATACCTGTTATTCAAAAGATTCTTCACAGCAACACGAGTATTATCAGCTAATACACCACTATAGACGATACCATAACCACCTTCACCAATCACATTCTCATCAGACAAGCCATTCGTAGCCGCCTCAAGCTCCCTCAACGTGTACCACCGCCCCCACCCTAGATGCGACACCTCCGGCATCGAACCGCCGCCTCCAAACGACGCCGTGTCGTTGCCGCTCGTCGCTCGGCTCTCACCGCTCGACGGTCGATCGGAGAAGACAACCCTGTGCTCGGCCTTGCCGATATCGATCTGGATCTCCGGCACGGCGATTGGGCGATGATCTGGTGCGGCGTCATGGACGATCTCCTGGATTTCCTTGGAGACGACCGGAGTGAGGTCGAGCTTGTGGTGGTGGAGGAGCTTGGGGGATTTGCGGCGGCGAGAGGTGATGCAGAGAGAGAGGAGGAAGAGGATGAGGACGATGATTGCTCCAACGAAGATTCCGATCACTACCCATAATCGGAGGCCGAATATCGAGGTCGGCTTCGAGAGCTCGCTGTTCACGAACGCTGCGTCGTATACTGTCATCTTAGAGTGAGAAGACTATATATGTGTATATATATATATATATATATAGAGAGAGAGAGAGAGAGAGAGAGAAAGGAGATCAGGTTGAGAGAAATGGCATTGTTGTGGCCGGAAATGAGGTTTTCCGGCGAGAAGTGATTGTTTCCGACAACAGAAGTTGGAGAGCGAGTGAACTGTAGAGAGAGAGAGAGTGATCTCTCTATAACGACAGTCTATTCCCGACACAGAGTGAGCTTTAGAGAGTAAGAGAGAGAGTTTAGTGTGGTTAGGTTTTTTGTTTCTCTCTCTAACATCTGCCCTTAATTACTTGCACCAATCTCTTTCAGTTTTTAAAAAGGGAAACCATATTGTACATCTTTTTACTTTATTATTAAAAAAATAATATAATTTTATATTTTTTTTCCGTTTTTGTAGCTCGAAAACACCGTGGCTCGAAATGGCTTGAATCGGAAAACGACGTCATTTTGCTTTCTTTTTTTTTCTTTTTTTTCTTTTCCCTTCTCTCTGTTTTGAAACCGAGAGGATAAAGAAGAAGAAGAAGAAGGAAGAAGAAGAAGAGAAGAGGGGAGGAGAGAGAGAGAGATCAACCAAAAATCAAACAAAAATCAAACCCAAATCAAATAGAGAGACTGATACAAATCATCATCATCACACAAAAATCAAACCCAAATCACCCGAGCAGAGAGAGAGAGATCAACGAAATCAAACCCAAATCACCCAACACACAAAAAAAAAACAAAAAAAAAATCAACAACATGTATATATTGCAGATCATCATCATCATCAACAACATAAAAAATTTACACTGCAGATCATCATCATCATCAACAACAACATATATATACTGCAGATCATCCTCATCATAAAAAAAAAAATTTGCAGAAAACAGAGAAAGTGACGATCTACCCACCGGTGATCGATCGGCGACGACCGCCATCACCTTCTCTTCCTCCTTCTCTCTCACCTCTCGCTTTCTCTCACTCTCTCTCTTTTCCTCCCTTCCTGTTTCAGATACAAAAGAGAAAAAAAAAAAAAAAAAAAAATCGCAAAACGACGTCGTTTTGCGATTCGGGCCAATCGAGCCTCAGAGTTTTCGAGCTACAAGCCATTTTTCTATTTTTTTTAGATGTCATGACTGAATATAATATAAAATATAATTAAAAATTTATGAGTCATAATTAAAATAATATTATAATTAATAAAAAAATTAATCATAATTAAAAAAGAAAATGACATAACTAGAGATAGATATAATATATCCTTTTGAGGAGTGTGTATGTCAGAATTTTTCTTAAAAAAAATAAAATAAATTTCATAACTTAATATAAGCATTTTGAAATTAAGAAATGACAGTTAACCAAATAATTTATATACTTGTCCTTTGAAATAGTGAGAAAATTAGAGAGAGGTGATTAAAGTGAGAAGATTAGAGATAGATAATTCAATTTGATTGAGAGATTTCAATCATTCGTTGTAATCTATTTTATTAATTCCTAATAATCCTATTGTGTGGCAAAAAAAAAAAAGACTTAATTTGAAATTTTGATTTTAATAATTTAAATTATTTATTTTGTAAAAATCTCAATGCATATTATCCAATTGATTTAATTTTTTTCATCATATACACACACACAAAAAAAAAAGGAGTTTTTTTTTTAAATATTATAAAAAATAATAATTTGAAGAATTGACCCACTTTTCAAATTATTTGAGAAACTAAACAGCTTTTTAAAATCGTATGTTGAAAATATAATTATCTTAATGAAGTCCACGTCATCATAACTTACATTTTTAACATGTGATTTTAAGGTATAATTGCATTTTGAAAATATAATTTCAATTTCAAAATCGCATTTTCAAAATGCGATTTCAAAAAGCAAATTAGTTTCTCAAATAGTTTAAAAACTTTATCAATTCTCTAAATTGTTTTTTTTTTTTAGAATATTAAAAAAGACCTCCAAAAAAAGACCTTTAAAAAAAAAAATTTAATGCATAGTAAGGCCTCGTTTGGCAACCTTCAATTTTAGCTAAAAAGTTATTATAAGTTATCACATCACTCTCTCTACTTTTCTGCTCATCTTTTTATAAAAATTCAAAAAATTACTAAAATAACATGTTTGGCATACACTATTTTAGTCAATGTTTTTATCTTTTTTGGGTCACATCAATCAACATCTCCTCTCTACTTTTCTACACATCTTTTCATAAAAAGTCAAAAATTATATTTATTTAGAACATCCCAAACCAGTGGTACCAATCAAAAAATTAGTGGTACCAATCACAACTGTTTAGTGGTACCAAATTAGTGGTACCAATCACTACTGTTTTTCATACAATAATTTGGTATATTATTAAAAATTACCACTAATTTGGTACCAATCACTTCTAAATTACTAATATATCACTACTATTTGGTACCAATTACTAAAAATTAGTGATTGGTACATCACCACCAAATTAGTGGTGATTTAGTGGTACCAAATTAGTGGTACCAATCAGTACTGTTTTTCATATATTCTGTAATTATCAATTAATCATTTTATTTACACATCATTAAATCTAAAAAGTAATCTAAATTATAGACTTGTATATTATTTTATTTTTTAATAAGTTGACTCAAAATATATTTTAATATAAAAAATGCGGTAATATTAATTTTTTTACATAATCAAAAAATGTTAAATATTATAAATTAATATTTTGTTAAAAACCTCATGTAATCATGTTAAATTTTGAAAGGGCTATTTACACAAAGATATTATGAATTATTGAGAAATATTATTTAAATTTTTCTAAATTATAAAAGTGTATAAATGAATATATTTAAATTTTAATTATAAAAATGTATCAATTGGGCCCATAACAGAATGGATCAAAGTGAAACGCAATAAGGCCTGGTTTAGGATGTTCAAAAAAATTTAAAAAGTCAAAAAGTTACAAAAAAATAAAAAAAAGTTATCACTATTCACAAATTAAAAATATTAAAAAATTAATATACATAATATTTTAATCAAACTAACTTTACACATTTTTTAGGGCTGAATTGACCCCTCTAGTACCGTGGACAGGGAAAAAAAATTACGTATATAAAATTACTAAATTGGACGGTAATGTAGGGCCCATAAAGGCCCACTACGGGTCCCGTTTTGATAATTCGAATCGTTTAATGTATAGAACTCGTCCAGAACTATATGGCTGTAGACAATCACATTGATCAGATATCGCTAACTACATGATCAAATCAGTTTTGTATAAAAAATGACGGTGTTATAGTTAACAGTTGACAAAAAAATTAACACGATCAGAAAACTATTGATATCCAATCAACGTGATTTTTTATAAACATATAGTACACAACGAGTTCTACACACTCAACGGTTCCGATTAGCAAAACGGGATCTGTGGTGGGCCCCCACGGGTTAAACAACACCGTCCAATTCAAGCCCGGAAAGGAGGCAATCATTTCTCATCTCATAACCAACCCACTACCCTGCCCAACCTGTACGGCCTAATCCACTATCTTCTCTTACACACTTATTTATATAATTTTTTAATACACATTTTTTCGTAAAAAGTCAAAAAATTAACCCAAACATCCATCTTTTTTTCCTCAACTTTTTAATCCAAAAAGACAAAAAGTACACTTATTTAGGATACCCCAAACAACTCCTAATAGTTTACGTTTTTATAATTTATGAGACAAAGTGATACTTCTTAATAGTTTAGAAAGCCTATTTGTATTCTTTTAAGGGTTAAAATAATATTTTTCAATATTTTAAGGGATCTATGTAAATAATCCATTTTATTTAAATTAAAATAATAGTAATAATAATAATAATCAGCTTGTTTGGTTCCAATTTTCAGAAAACAGTTTTCAGAAAATTTTACTTTTCTATTTTTTGTATTTTAATATTTTCAATAAATTTTTTTAATATTTTAAACAATTTTTTAAATTTTTAGACACAACTAACATAAATACATTTAAAAAGTATAATATTTATGAAAAAAATCTTTAAAAAATACACTAAATATCAAAAATACAAAAAAAAAAAACAAAATATCAATACATTTTTCGTATTTTTGTATATTTATTAATTTTTAAAAATATTTTTTCACAAATATTTTACTATTTAGATAAATCTAAATAAAGTGCATCTAAAAAAATTTAAAAAAAAAATTACTTAAAATTTTAAAAATATTCACTAAAAATAAAAAATTACGAAAAATAAAAAATTTAATTTTTAAAAAACTTTCAGAAAACTGAAACTAATAAATATACTGAATAGCTTCCATGGAAATCCTTTGGATTGTGGAGCGATGAGAGAGATTGAGTACGTCAGGTTACATTGTTGGGGTACGTGGTATTAGCCATTGATCAAGACACGTGTCTGGATCAGGTGGCCATATTGTTTAATGTTAGCTTATCACCTTTCATAACATGAGTAATACTGCTAAATCACCCTTATCAATTAAGAAATTACTTATAATTTTTATCTTATGATTTAGATTTGCACTGTACAAATTAATTTTTACCATATAAACACTCACCCAAAATATTCTAAATAGCTAGCTCTAGATTTCCAAAGTTTTCCTATACTATGCCTCTCTTTGGGAAGATGGACTGGGTTGGGTTAGATTTGGAACTATTTTAACCACAAAAACTTTTTAATCCAATAAGACAAAACATCACATCTAATCCATAATCATTACATTATTTCTCTCACAAAAATTCAAAAAATCCAAAAAGCTCTTCCCAAATAAAACTTTTTAACTCTAGAATAAAATAGCTAAAAAGTCAAAAAATCAATCCACTTCCCAAACCCAATACACAACTTTTCACATAAAACTCAAAACCTTTTTTTTTTTTCTTTTTTTGGTTTCAAACTGTTTTATCTAGTGTAGAATAATCTTAAATAATATTTTTTAAAAAATAAAATAAAACTAAAGAAAATAAATATTAAAAAATTAACTGCTTTTTATTTTTTTTATTTGTCTTTAGTGATTATTTTTTTGATATTCTGATTTGTTTGTTTGGAATGATTTAAATAAGTGTACTTTTTAACTTTTTACGAAAAGATATATAAAAAAGTAGAGAGATGATTGTATTTATATAGTACACCCCAAACAATAAATCGATTCTTAAAAAAGATAAAAAAGATAAAAAAAAATATACTTATATAACACACCCTAAACAATAAATAGATTCTTAAAAAATCATATACGATGTTATGATTGTGTTTAGTTGTAGGTAAAAGCAAGCTAATTCATTGCAAAAAAATAAATAAATAAATAAAATCATTTTGTTAAAAACAATCTTTAACTCTTTTGACAAACTTTGTTCTCAACTTAATTTATAGCATTTGATTTTTTTTATTGATTTAGGTCTCATTTGGTAACATCATTTTTAGTCTAAAAATTTACGATTTCCTTTTCTATCTATTTTTTACATATCTTTTCATAAAAAATCAAAAAGTCATCTCAAACATACTAGATTTTTATATTATATTTTAGCCGAGAAGTCAAAAAATTATTAAAAAAATCTGCTCTCAAACGAGGCCTTAGTGTAGTTTATAAAATTGCTTATAAGTTTTTTGTTTTAAAATTTGTTAGGGATGGGGTATATAAGTATACTTTTTAATTTTTTGGCTAAAAAAATAGAGAAAAAAATATGTATGTTTGAGGTAATTTTTTGATTTTTTACAAAATGATATGTAATAAAATATTATAGTAAAATCACAATGACCCTTCTACCTTTGATGACTTTTTGATTTTAAATTTTTTGAGTTTTGGGTAGTTGAATTCAAAGGGCAAAATAATAATTTTGCCTTTTAAGCTTCCCCCACAAGCTTTCTCCAAATAGTATTAACTTTTTGACTTTTTTAATAACCTTTTAACTTTTTAATTTTTGTAGATTATCCCAAACAAGGTAAAGAGGCAAAAATAATTATTTAAAACCAATGAGAGATACTTAGCTTTCGTTTGGGATGTAAGATAGTTTTTTGGTTTTTTAGTCTTTTTACTATTTTAATCTAGGGTTAAAAAGTTTCGTATGAAATAAATTTTTTGACTTTTTTAACTTTTATAAAAAAAATAAAAATAAAATAATTAATATTTTATTTTATTAATTTTTTAACTTATTTTATCTTTTTGTAACTATTTTAATCTAAAAAATCATGCCAAACATAGCCTTCACTTTGATTGTCAAATTGCACCAAACAGTCCTATAGAAAAGGCCTAGAGAGTCTTGGTGATTATGAACGATTATTTTTTGACCGTCAGATCAATTTGAAGTCACAGTTGTCACTTTTTAGTTGCAACTTGTAAGAAAACTTAGAATCTTTAAGGATTAAATAATTAGATTTGACAAAAAATAACAAAAGGATTGAGAATGATGCACTATGAATGGGGATAGCATTATAGTTGTTCATAGAAAAAAGAATCAATTTGCTTTAATAATTGAGGCTGTCTTATTAATAACACTTTCTATAGCATATGTGTCCTAAAGTGAAGGTTGGTTGGTGGTTACTAAAACCCTTCTAAAGTAAAATACCTATTGCATTATTGGACAATGAATTAGGTTGAGAGGTAACAATCAAGTGTCAAAGTAGGGCAACTCTCAAGAACTCAAAATTTATTTATTTATTTTAATGGCTCTCAAATCCTTTCTAATGCCTTCAAACCTTTTTCTTTTTCTTTTCTTTTTTTTTCGGCCAAAAAAGAAAGAGAATTATGAGAAGAAAAGTTGCAACACCTTAAATAGCTGTAAGTTGAATTTACTTTTTAATACCCTGAAAAGCTATTTCATTATCGCCTGATTAGCTTATGCAATTTTAAACTCCAAATAATCTCAAAAATTCTCACCAATAGATTAAAGACTATCCTTCAGTAGATTATCTCTCCCCATCAATCTATGTTTGTTCCTGGCAGAATAATTCAAGACAACATCATCGTAGCCCATGAGGCCTTTCACCGCTTGAAGTTGAAGAAGAAAGAAATGTGCATGAAATGGAGCTCAAACTTGATTTTAACAAAGCGTATGACCAAGTGCCATGGGATTTCCTGCATGCTCTAATGGTTAAGACAGGTTTCTGTAGAGTGTGGGTTCAATAGGTGATGGAAATTGTTTCGACGGCCTCGTTTTCTATGTTTGCAAATGGGTTGAAAATGTTAGAAATGGTTTTGGAAAAAAAAAAAAAAAAGATTTTTCCTAAACTTTAGTCTAATTTTTAGGTAGGACTCATATGCCAAAGTTGGCGGATCTAAGTGGTAACGCGTTCTATGTCGCGCTGTGATTCACGTAGTATATTTGGTTGCTTAAAACCATTATCGGGTAAATGAGAAATTGAAGCCGAAGTGAGCTCCATGGAAACAGTATTTTTGGTGAAATTTTCATTAAGGTTTGAGTTAAGATTTGTCCCACATTGGTTTGGTGGGCAAACTTTGAGTGGGTTTATAAGGCTTGGGTTTGGAACTTGAGGTAGGCCCCAAGGGGCACTCAAGTTTTGTAAAGGGGAACTTACTGATAAGTCCCATGTAACAAGTTCAAAACCCAGCTAATCCCAAAACAAAATATTTGTACTAATTAGTCCAACACATTTTTAATTGTTACCAAAAATTTTTTTTTTTTTTTTTTAATTTACAGACACTGTTCACATCTTACTACCGTCGGACTTCCGTTTAACGGTCGTCGGAGACTCACCGGAATGTCTAGAATATTGCCGGAAAAAAAAAATTAAAAAACATGTTATGAAACTGTAAAATTTTACAGTTCTAAAGAATGTTATAAAACTGCAAAATTTTACAGTTTTAAACCATGATTCATTCTAGCACCAAAAAAAAAATTTGAAACTGCAAAATTTTACAGTTTTCACCGTCTGTAACTAAAACTCGAAAACTACTTGTTCAGAATTCGAAAATTTTCTCCATTAGAACAGAAAAACAGAAGTGTATAGCAGAGAGAGAAAAAAAAAAAAAAGAGATCAAAGGGGAAAGACGGATGTAGAGAGAGGATTGTACTCCGGCAACTATTTTTTGTTTAGATCTAGCCAAATCTGTGTAGATCTACTCAGATCTGATGTAGATCTGAGTAGATCTACATCAGATCTAAGTAGATCCACTCATCTTCTTCGTCGGAAAATATATCATCTTCTTCGTCGGAGTTGATTTCGATGGTTGGTGGTTATCAATGAACCCCGATCAATGGAGAAAGGCATGATCACCGGTGGTCGTCTTCCATGACAAACACGATGAGAGAAAAATGCAGAAAAAAAAACGAGAGAGGAAGGGAAGCAAAAAGAAGAGAGAGAGAGAGGAAAGGACTTTTGGGTGTAGTGAAAAAGTTATGGGATTAAATGGAGACCACATGTTTCACATGGGACCTATGGGTAATTTCCCCCTTTTGTAAAAGGGAGGTTATGGGCAAAGTGTTAGACCCATTGGGCCTAAAATAAACACGCATCGCCGCCATCCATTCGGTCAGGCGGGCTTGGCTTGGCTTGGTGCTAGTGTGAAGTTGGGTTGGACTTGTCCAGCCCAATACTAATTTATTTTTGGAAAATAAGTTCTGACCATTTGAATTTGAATTCAAATTTTGATTGGAAAAATTCAAATTTGGCTTGCACCTTTCTATACAGATTCATATATGTTCATTTCAAACCCAAATAGTTTCTTATCTGTTCAAAATTCAAACCGATCAGGTTTGAATCTATTCATTCAAAACCGAACAATCACTATTCCATCTATAAATAAGCAGTCCCTCATTTGGATTTTGCATTCAATAATTTTCGTCCTCAATTCTGCTATTGCTCTCTCTGCATTTTGCTACATTATTCTCCATTGAAAAAGAGTGTAAACACAAAGTGTGTTCGTTGTGCGAATAGTTTGTAGTGCTGCTACTATTCATTGTTGATCATTTTATCTTGGGATATAGACGTTCACAATCTGAAAGTACCGTGGAGAGGACGAATCTGCCTTAAGACATAGTGTTAAACACTGGACTTGATCAAAAATTTGTTCGACAAATTAATAAAGTAAGTAATTAATTTACTTTCTGTTTTATTTTTATTTATTTTTTTCAGATTCTGATTTTGTTTTTGTAACAAAACAAGAATCTATTGTTTTGTTTTATTTTATATATATTGTTTTGATTTTTGTAATCAAACAGTCTCTCTCTCTTTAATCTATTCTTCGAATACAGTAAAGATTGTCCAACAATCTTAAGACAGACCCGTTTTTGTCTTCATTGTATTTATTTTCTGTGATTTTACAAAGTGATATTCTGGTTGAAAAATACAAATAATAATCATATGATGTTTGATAAATAGTAGTAATATACCGTTTATTTTCTTTGACAAATAATAGTAATATACTGTTTGTCATTAACAATTTCAGAATATTAATTTGTGTAGTAGTGTTACAGAAAATTATTGTGTGACATTTTATTTTTCTGGTTTTAGTAACTAGAAAAGTAAAATTATTTTGTGTTTTTATTTTTTTCTGGTTTGAGTAACTAGAAAATTAATTTGTATTTTGATTTTGGGTTTTTTCTGATTATTTATAATTAGATATTATGGCTATTGAACATAATACTCCCAATCCGATTGTTACAACGATTCTGGTCCCTATCCAGAACCATATTCAAGTTCTAATAAATCATGGAGAAAAATCGAAAAAATTTAATAGCACCGAGTTTAAGAGATGGCAGCAGAAAATGTTGTTCTATCTTACAACTCTTAATATTGCCCGGTTTCTCCGTAAAGAGGCTCTAGTACTTAAAGAGGATTAAACTGATCGGCAAGTTGTTGCCGTTGTAGACGCTTGGAAACATTTTGATTTTTTGTGCAGAAACTACATCCTCAATGGTCTTGACAACATGCTGTATAATGTTTACAGCCCTCTGAAAACAGCAAAAGAATTGTGGGATTCTTTGAAGAAAAAATACAAAACAGAGGATGTCATCACAAAGAAATTTGTTGTTAGTAAATTTCTAGACTTTGTTATGGTAGACTCCCAAACAGTAATTTCTTAAATTCAAAATTTTCAATTAATTTTTCATGATATTCATGCTGAAGGTATATCTCTTAGCGAGTCTTTCCAAGCCGCTACGTTAGTGGAAAAATTACCATCGGCTTGGAAAGATTTCAAAAATTATTTGAAACATAAACGCAAAGAGGTGACCATAGATGAACTGATTGTAAGAATGAGAATTGAGAAAGATAACCATAAGGTTGAAAAGATGAATGGTAAAAATCCCATTGAATCCAAGGCTAATGTGGTTGAACATGTGCTCAAACCACAAACAAAAAGAAGAAGTTTGCTGGAGATGGTCCTAAACAAGGCGACAACAATAGTAATAAAAAGTTCAAAGGTAAATACTATAACTGTGGCAAGATTAGACATCGTGCTTCTGATTGCTGACGCCCTAAGAAAGATCTCGGAAGAACAAGCAAAAAGACCACCAATCAAGCCAATGTGATAGAGGTAGATTACATCTCTGACGGGGTAAATGACATCAATCTCTCTGTTGTGGTGTCTGAGACTAATTTGGTTGGAAATCCTAAGGAATGGTGGGTTGACACAGGAGCAGCTCGTCACATTTGCGCGGATAAGAAGATGTTCACTACATATAATAAGGCTGCAAATAGTGAACAACCTTTCATGGGAAATTATTCTACTTCTACGGTGGCTGGACAAGGAAAGGTAATCTTGAAGATGGCATCGGGGAAGGAACTTACCCTCAACAACGTGGAAAGAATTTAGTTTCTGATTTTTTGTTAAGTAAAAATGGTTTTAAACTTGTATTTGAGTCTAATAAATTTGTATTAACAAAGATTGGTATGTATGTTGGTAAGGGATACATGAGTGATGGTATTTTCAAGTTGAATGTAATGACTTTTGTACCAAAACTTTCTATTAATAAGAATAACACATCTTTTGCTTATATTCTTGAGTCAAATTTATCGCATGGAAGATTAGGACATGTAAATTTTGATACTTTGCGTAGATTAATTGGTTTGGATTATATACCAAAGTTTGAAATAGATCCTAATCACAAATATGAAATTTGTGTAGAAGCGAAACTAACTAATGCTCCATTTAAATCGGTTGAAAGAAAAACCGAACCTCTAGAATTAATTCATACTGATGTATGTGATCTTAAATTTGTTCAAACTAGAGGAGGCAAAAAATATTTCATAACATTTATTGATGATTGCACAAGATATTATTATGTATATTTACTTAGAAGTAAAGATAAAGCCTTGGAAATATTTAAACTCTACAAAACTGAAGTTGAAAATCAACTTGGTAAAACCATAGAAGTGATAGGGGTGGTGAATATGATGCACCTTTGAATGAATTTCGTGCACATGACATTATTCACCAAACAATAGCACCCTATTCTCCATAGCAAAATGGAATTACTGAAAAGAATAATAGAATCCTTAAAGAAATGATGAATGTCATGTTACTAAGTTCAAGCTTACCGAAGAACTTATGGGGGAAGCAATATTGTCTGCTAATTACGTTCTTAACAGAATACCCCAGAAGAAAACCAACAGCACTCTTTATGAGTTGCGGAAAGGTCAACCACATTCCTGTAAATACTTAAAAGTGTGGGGGTGTTTGGCAAAGGTAGAAGTTCCTATTTCGAAAAAGACTAAAATAGGACAAAAAACAGTGGACTGTGTGTTTATTGGTTATGCTCAAAATAGTAATGCATATCGGTTTCTGACTTATAAATCAGAAATACCTGATATACATATGAACACTATTATAAAGTCAAGGAATGCTGTGTTTTTTAAACATGTTTTTCCTTACAAGAAAAGACAGAAATTAAGTTCACATAAAAGAACTTATAATTGTACACATAGTCAAAAGACTCATGACAATCAAACGCAAGAAACTAGTAATGGTCTTGACCAACAAAATTTAACTGATGATAAGCCAAGACGGAGTAAGAGAGTATGAACATCAAAACTTTAAGGAAGCAATGACAAGTCCTGAAGCACCTTTGTGGAAAGAGGCTGTTAGTAATGAAATTGAATCCATTATGCAAAATCATACTTGGGAATTGTTAGATCTTCCACCTGGTTCTAAACCTCTTGGATATAAATGGATATTCAAGAAAAAAAATGAAAGAAGATGGTTCAATAGACAAGTATAAAGTAAGACTTGTGGTAAAAGGTTACAGACAAAAGGAAGGTCTAGACTATTTTGACACATATTTCCTTGTGACAAGAATAACATTCATCCGCATGCTTATTGCAATAATAGTGTTGTATAATTTAGAAATACATCAAATGGATGTTAAGACAACTTCCTTAAACAGTGATCTAAATGAAGGGATCTATATGAAGCAACCCAAAAGGGTAATAGTGCCAGGACAAGAAAAGAAAGTTTGTTGGCTTGTAAAATCTCTTAATGGATTAAAACAAGCTCCTAAATAATGGCATGAAAAATTTGATCATGCTATGCTTACTAATGGATTTAAGATAAACGAATGTGGCAAGTGCGTCTATATTAAAACACTGACAAAGGTTATGTCATCGTTTGTTTTTATGTGGATGACATGCTTATCATTGGAAGCAGTCAAAACATGATCAAATCAACTAAGCAAATGCTGAACAAAAGATTTAATATGAAAGATATAGGGGTCGTAGATGTTGTATTAGGAATGAAAATTACTAAAACATCTTATGGATATGCGTTATCTCAATCTCATTATATTGAGAAAATTCTTGGTAAATATATCAAGGATGATATGAATATAGTAAGAACACCTGTAGACATCAGTCTTTATTTATCAAAAAATAAAGGTGATGCGGTGTCTCAGCTAAAATACTCCCAAATCATTAGAAGTCTAATGTACCTAATGAATTACACTTGTCCTGATATAGCTTATACTGTCAGTAAATTGAGTAGGCACATTAGTAACCCCGGAGAAGACCATTGGAAAATGATCATTCGAGTTCTTAGATATCTAAGGTTTACCTGTGATCATGGCTTAAAATTTACTCGATATCCAGCAGTACTCGAAGGCTATTGTGATACAAACTAGATATCAGATACTAAAGATTCAAAATCTACTAATGGATATGTCTTTACTATGAAAGGCACTGTTGTTTCTTGGAAATCCACGAAACAAACATGCATTGCACGATCTATAATGGAATCTGAGTTCATTGCTTTAGACAAAGCAGGAGAAGAAGTAGAATAGCTTCGCTACTTCTTAGAAGACATTCCAATGTGGCCAAAACCTGTGCCAGCTATTTGCATTCATTGTGATAGTCAATCTGCAATAAGCAGGGCACAGAGTTATATATAATGGTAAGTCACGACACATTCGTTGTCAACATAATACCGTAAGGCAATTGCTCTTAAATGGAATAATCTCAATAGATTATATAAAATCTAAAGAGAATATTGTGGATCCATTAACAAAAGGATTGACAAAAGAGCAAGTGTATAGTTCATCGAAAGGGATGAGATTAAAGCCTATTACATAAGAGTCGTCATAATGGTAATCCTACTTAGATGACTGGAGATTCTAAGAACTAAGTTCAAAGGGACAACCAAATTATGAGTGGCTCACCAGAAATCACCAAGGGATTAAAATTCCCTACCTATTCCTATGGTGAAAGTGATGTCTACAACATATGTTGCATGTAGGGGTTTAAAGATAAGCTTCAGTTTTCATGATTACTTATATCTTGATTTAGGCATAAAAGTCAAGACGAGTATAAGAGATACTTACAATAAGAATCACCTATATGAGTATCGAACTGCAACCGGTTCTATGAGAATGAAGAAGCTAAATTCTCTAGAAGCACTCATGAACAACCAGGAGCGTTCAAGGCCAAAATGAACACAGCCGTGAGAACCACGATGTGTCAAAAGATATTTTGTGTGAAATTTATTGTCTTGGCTTACACAAACGGCTGAACAATTCAAGGCATTGCATCCATTAGTTAGCTAGTAAAGTCTGATAGATTATCACTAGGGAAGGTTCAAAGCCGAAAGCTACCTATCCTAATATAAGATATTTTCGATTTATACTCTTTCGACAAATTCTAAATATTGTTGCATTTCCGTTGTCATCAAATTTCATTCATGTTAGGGATTGTTAGAAATGGTTTTGGAGGAGGGAAAAAAAAAAAAAAAGATTTTTCCTAAACTTTGGTCTAATTTTTAAGTGAGACCTGTACGAGCACGAAATAATTTTCTCGTACAATCCTATTGATCAAGTTTGCGCTCCTCCAAACGTCGTCACTTTACCACCTGAAAATACAAACGTGAGCTACCCGGCAGGTGTGTGCCGGAAACCCCTCTGATGCCTAAGTCAGCAACTAGACAATAGACAATAAGCTCTCTGTATTCTAGAATAAGAATTGGGATACCTGTACATAGGTCTGGTCATGAGCTTTTATAGACTTTACTTGGCACAATCCTAGTAGGATTCTAACTTTCCTTATAAGAGTCCTTCTAGGAATCACACACCCTACTCACTACCAACCAAGTGAGATGGTTTGCACAATCCTAGTAGGACTCACTCTCCTTAGCAGAGTCCTCCTAGGAGTCACACTCATACTCACTACCAACCCAGTGAGATGATTTTACATAATCCTAGTAGGACTCTCCTCTCCTTAGCAGAGTCCTCATAGGAGTCTCAAGCCCAAGGATAATGATTATCCCTAAAACACCCTCATCACTACAAGCCAAGTGAGATGGTTGAACCCTTACCTCGGCTGACATTGTGGTCAACCGTGCTCACACAGCTCGGTGATACTTTAAGCACCACTGTCAGTCTTGACTCTGAGATGACGCCCTGCAGAGCTATCCTTTAGCTCGGTTCTCCCTCCACTGATACCTCAGTCCAGGATAGCTAGGTTAAGTCACTGGTAGCCCGTCTCCGACCGACCCGATGTTTAGATAATCAAGGACCGTGCTACATAAATAATTACATCGGCCCATAGTTCGGCCCAAACCAGAAATATGAGATGTCTTCTTGGCCTAAGACCGAGCTACACCAGCCCTCATCTCGGCCATTACGCGGCCCAACTCTCAAAGAAGACTCTTTCTAGCTCGACCCAATTTGTTTACAAATTACTCTCTCAATTGCCCCTTAATTCCATCTACGTAGCATGATTGGGATTATTTTTCCTCCAGCCGAGCTAAGAACGCCCCACTCTGCCAAGCTAAAAAGTTGTTCGGTTTCATAGCTCGTTCGACTCCAATAAGCCTTGTCAGTTGCTCAACATGTTCTTCCACTAATCTGGCACGACGTCATTCTCAAGATACGTGGCGTGCCCCCATTATCCTCGTTCTCTTGTTACAACCGTCATGTACCTTCAAAATTTTGAACAGCCCTGCCTTTTTGCCTTCAATATTTATATCCTTCAAGTTCGCAATCATATGAGAAGGCGTTCTTTTAGTGTAACCGGGCTATATGTCCCACATTTTGTAATCATCTTCCAATTAATGAAAAATTTCGATCTCTTTGCTCGGTTACTGTGTTTCTTTTTCAATGTTTTGCATCATTCCGACTGCATGCATAGCCAAACTAATTAGCTTGGCCTTACCTAATCCTGCCAACCTTCTTTGGCCGAGATACGTATCTCGGCTGAAGAATCCAAAAAACTTGTTGGTCAAACCTGTCAACCTACTTTGGCTGAGATAACTGTCATCCCAGCCAAAGAGTGCAAAAGTTTTGTTGGTCATACCTGCCAACTTCCTGCAGCCTAGATCCTTATCTCGACTTAGGAATGAAAAAAGTGTTGGTCAAACCTGCCAACCTTTTTTGTTGCCCCCCAGTCAGGCAAAGACTTATTTAGAAAGAGTTGGTCAAACCTGCCAACCCACTTTGCCCCCAGTTGGGCAAAGACTTTTGCGTGGTCAGTCCTACTTGTCAACTGTGTTAACTCTCACCAAAGGCTTTTTGTCTGGTATCACTGTTGCGCCGGACTCTGCCTTGGTGCGCGTCCCATCTTCTTCTACCTGGATGTGTTGCTGCACTCTCTCCATTAGGGCTTCCATAGTAAGGGGTGGCGTCATTGTCATTGAATACCTCAACTTATTACCGGCCGACAAACCTCGTTTATACTGTGCGATAGCTAGGTTTGTGGGGCAATCTCCAATCTGATTAAAAGTCTCCCAATACCGGTTATTGTAAGACCTCAATGTTTCCTTCTCGCCCATGTCTATGGAGAGAAGCTGGTCAATCTCCACTGGTGTCTTGGTGTTCGTTCTGAATCTGGTCACAAATGCCTCCACTAGTTGCGCCCACAAAGCTATGCTACCTTCTGGCAACCTTTCAAACCACGTTAGACCCAGGTCACCATGGCTGGAAGGAAACAAGATACACATTAGAGCCTCGTTTCGCCGATATACGGCCATAACCTGGTAAAAGTGGCTCAAGTATATGTAGGGGTCCGACTTCCCCTCATAAGTAGTGAATTTGGGCTGGTGGAAGCCTGAGGGTAATGGTGCGTTCTCTATTGTCGGAATGAACGGTGAGCTCTGCAACCTTGCTAACGCTTTGTCTGCTGGTTCATAGGCAAGGCGTGGCTCTGGAATTCCAACCTCGACACTCTCATGTGTTCTAGGAGCCAATCGTTGTAGTGCAGAGACTCTGCGGGGGTCGCGAGCCTGAGTGTCTTCTCTCTTTCAAGCCCTTTCAGTCCTCATTCTCTCAAGCCTGGAGTAGCGTGTCCTGGAAGTCTTTGATTGTGTATCGCCTGACCTGAGGTTTCTACTTTCAGTTTGTGATGGTGTGACTTGTCTGTCACGATCTTCTGAATGGCAAGAGTGTGTGTTGCCTTTGCACCCCTCTTTTGCTGCCACCCATTTGCCTTTTATCTGGCTCTTCATAGACTCTATGTCAGCCGTCATTCTTCTTATTACTTCATCTTTCTCTCTTACGCGATCTTCGAGAACCTAAGGATCCATCTTCCGTCTTTGTCTATCAGGGCTTTGAGAGCGATATGGACTTGAGCCCCGTCTTTCTCTTGCTTCTCTCTGTGGATTCCTTCTCTAGGGATCTAATTCCGCCATGGGAGGGATAGAAGGCAAACTTTCGCGCCTCCCATTCCCCTCCGGGGTTTGCCCATCAATAGCTGATTGCGGCAAGTCTTCATTGTGCGTCTTCTTACTAGAAAGGAAAACTTAATCAAGAGGTTTTGTTCTTTCTGGAATTCCCACAGACGGCGCCAATTGTACGAGCACGAAATAATTCTTCTCGTATGATCCTGTTGATCAAGTTTGCGCTCCTCCAAACGTCGTCGCTTTGCCACCTAAAAATACAAACGTGAGTTACTCGGCGGGTGTATGCCGGAAACCCCTTCGATGCCTAAGTCAGCAACTAACAATAGACAATAAGCTTTATGTATTCTAGAGTAAGAATTGGGATACCTGTACATAAGTCTGGTCATGAGCTTTTATTTTCGTTGTCATCAAATTTCATTCATGTCGGGGATTGCTAGAAATGGTTTTGGAGGGGGAAAAAAAAAGATTTTTCCTAAACTTGGTCTAATTTTTAAGTGAGACCCATACGCCAAAGTTGGCCGGTCTAAGTAGTAACGCGTTCTATACTGCGTTGTGATTCACGTAGTATATTTGGTTGCTCAAAACCATTATTGGGTGAGTGAGAAATTGAAGCCAAAGTGAGCTCCATGGAGATGGTGTTTTTGGTGAAATTTCCATTAAGGTTGTCCCACATTGGTTTGATGGGCAAACTTTGAGTGGGTTTATAAGGCTTGGATTTAGAACTTGGGGTAGGCCCCAATGGGCACTCAAGTTTTGTAGAGGGCAGGTTATGGGCAAAGTGGATTAGACCCATTGGATCCAAAATAAACACACGGGTGGGCTGGACTGAACGCGGGTGTGTGAGGTTGGGTTGGGCTTGTACGCCATAATACTAATTTTTTTTGGGCCAAAAACATTTGAATTTTTATTTTTTATTTTTGAAAAATAAATTCTGACCGTTTGAATTTGAATTCAAATTTCGGTTGGAAAAATTCAAATTTGGCTTGCATCTTTCTGCACATATTTCAATTTGACCGAACATATTCATATCTGTTCATTTTAAACCCAAATAGTTTCTTATCTGTTCAAAATTCAAACCGGACGGGATTGTATCTGTTCATTCAAAACCGAACAGGTCTTGTACCTATTCAAACAGGTCTATTACCTGTTGGATTCAAACCAAACAGCCACTATTCCATCTATAAATAGGCAGTCCCTCATTTGGATTTCGCATTCAATAATTTTCATCCTCAATTCTACTATTGCTCTCTCTGCATTTTGCTGCATTATTTTCCTGTAAGAAAGAGTGTAAACACAAAATGTATTCGTTGTGTAAATAGTTTGTAGTGCTGCTACTATTTGTTGTTAATCATTTTATCGTAGGAGATAAACGTCCACAATCTGAAAGTATCGTGGAGAGGACGAATCTGTCTTAAGGACACAATGTTAAACACTGGACTTGATCAAAAATTTGTTCGACAAATTAATAAGGTAAGTAATTAATTTACTTTCTGTTTTATTATTTTTTTTCTTTTTCAGATTTTGATTTTGTTTTTGTAACAAAACAAAAATCTGTTGTTTTATTTTATTTTATATATACTGTTTTGATTTTTGTAATCAAACAATCTCTCTTTCTTTAATCTATTCTTCGAATACAGTGAAAATTGTACAATAGAAAAGAGCTGACTTCATTCCAACGAGGAGTCTGCGGCAAGGAGACCGTCTCTCCCTTTACATTTTTGTTCTTGTTACCGAGGGCCTCTCTCTCTCTCCCCTGTTGTCAAGGGAAATGTGGTGCAAACATCTCTCTAGGATTAAACTTAGAAGAGGTTGTCCCACGCTTGCTCACCTCTTTTTTGCGGATGATGCTCTACTTTTTGCCAAAGCTAATAGAGGAGACTACCAACCCCTTAAATCTATTTTGGAGGTTTACAGCTTTGCATCAGGACAACTCATTAATTTTGAAAAATCAGGGATAATTTTTTCCGCTAATACGTCAGAAGTAGTGAAGAGCGAATACTGTGCTTACCTGGGGATCACTTCAATGAACGGTGGCTCGAAGTACTTGGGTCTACCTTCTTTTTGAGGAAGATCAAGTCCGAAGCATTTGAGTTTTTAATTGAAAAAGCTGTGAATAAAAATGCAAAGATGGAAACAGAGTTTGTTGTCTCAAGCAGAGAAGGAGGTTCTTGTCAAATCTGTTGTGCAGGCAATTCCTGCTTATGCTATGGCATGTTTTGCCTTTCCAAAGAAGTTTAATGATCGTTTAAATTCATATACGAGTAATTTTTGGTGGGGTAGAGATCCTTTAAACCGTGGCCCTCACTGGGCAAGCTGGGACAGCTTGGGTTTGGCTAAATCAAAGGGAGGGATGGGCTTTAGAGATTTCAAAGCTTTCAATCTAGCCCTTCTTGCAAAGTAGATGTGGAGACTTATCACTCGTCCTCACTCATTCTGTGCTCAGATTTTAAGAGGGGTTTATCATCCACATTCAGATTTCCTAGCTGCTTCTAGGGGTAGAAGTCCATCTTAGGCCTGGGCAAGTATTCTCCAGGATAGAGAGCTTCTTAAAGAGGGGCTACGGTGGCAGGTTGACAATGGGAATTCAATCCATTTTTGACGTAGATGTGCCCCATCCCAATGCTATCCCATTTGGACGCCCAGAGAAGCAAATTGTGTAGCCCATTGGATTGCCTCAGCTCACTTGAGGGGTGCTCTCCCCTTTGGTTGGGTTAGATCTCCACCTGAATCTTTGAAGGAGTTGTTGCTGCTTGATGTTTCTTTGTAGCGTTAGAGCTTTTACTAGTTCAACAACAACAAAACAAAAGTTATGTCTTAATATATTTAAGGGTAATTATAATATAAAATTTAAATAAATATAAAAAAAAAAAAACCTCTAAAATTTAACACTTGTAACAAAATAAATTTTAATTTTTAATTTTGTCAATTTAATTTATAATCTTTTGATTTGCTTTCAATATAAACAATCAACCTATTTTTGCTAAGTAAAACCAATGAGAAAAAATATTTTAGTCTTTAAACTCAATGTAAATGTACATAAAATGTTTAAAATATCCCTTTTTTGTTGAGTTTAATGGCGAAAATACTATTTTTTTCGTCAATTATACTTAATGAAAATAAGCTGATGATTTAGATTGAAAACAAATTAAGATTTTAGAGTTTAAATTGACAAAATTCAAAATTTATTTTGTTAAAAGAGTCAAATATTGGATTTTTTTTTTTTTATAATTACCCAAAATATTTATTTTTAGGGATGGCAATGGGGGTTAATGGGGTGGATATTAATTCCCTATCCCCATTCCCCTATAATAAATTTTCCCCATTCCCCATTCCCCATGGGTACCACTCTCCCCATTTCCTAATGGGTTTGGATTTTCCCAACCCACTTTAATCCCCATTTTTATTTTTTATATTTAATGTTAACAACCACCTTTTTTTTTTTTTTTAATGTTCACAACAAAAGCTAAATATACTTTCAATCTTTTTTCTTTCTTTTTTAATATATTTAATGTTAACAACTTTTTTTTTTTTTTTTTAAGGTTTTAGCTAAATATACCTTCAATCTTTTTTCTTTCTTTTTTAATATATTTAATGTTAACAACTTATTTTTTTATTTTTTTTTAAGGTTCACAACAAAAGCTAAATATACATTCAATCTTATTTAATTTTATTTGGTTCAACAACAAAATCAAATACACATTAATTAATTAATTAAAAAGTTTGTTTTATAATAATCAAATATATAATTTTGAGATAATCAAATAAGTTTTAGTAATTAAAAAAAATATGAAAGAACGTGGAAGATTAAAAAAAAATTACAACCATCTCTATCTCTCTCTCTCTCTCTCACACACACCCTCACTCTCTCCCCTACATGTTATAAGAACATATTTACAATGTTATAAGAGCTTGTTTGAAGAAATAAAATGTGAAAGAACTTGTTTGAAGAAAGTGTTATAAGACCCATATTAAATTGTATCAGGACATAAATAAAGAATTGTTTGTTGATCTCTTAGCCACGGACATTTTAGACATTAAACCATCTTTCTCTTAGCAAATTTGAACCATTCTTTTTATTTATCCAAAATTTAATTATACCTTTTAATAAATCTGAACCACTCATTTTAAGATATCTATGCCTTACCACACCCAATCCATCCTCCATATTCTTCCTTTAGTCCCCTACGAATTTTGTTGTTTGTTACTTTTAAAAAACAAAAAATGTTTTTTCAATTAAATTTTTACAAATATCACAACACCATCACCATTATTCTCACCTTCACTATCACACTGCCATCACCATAGCCACTACCATCATCACTGCCGCCATCACCCCACCACTGTGTCACAATCTCTACTTTCACCTTCGTTCCATCACCACCACCACCAAATATAAAAAATATATTTTAATTTTTTTTATAAAAAAAAATATTTTCTATCTAAATAAATGAAGCATAACATTAGGAAACAAACTGGTTTCAGTTAAATATGTTCATAACTAAGAAAAATTCTTTTATTTTAAAAAAAAAATATTTAGTAGACTTTGTATCCCCTTTTTATTTTTCCAGCAAATAAATCTTTGTACCCATCTTTTCTAACCAATCACGACTCATGCTTGTTTCGATTCTCTACAATTTCCCTATTTTCAAATACATTCATATATATATATATATATATATATATATGTTGTATAAATTGTGTGATAACATAAAACAAATAGATTCATACTCGTTAATTGAAATTTCAGAACAAGCAAACCATTCTGAAAATTACAATACATAACAAAACAAAATAACATAGAAAAGCAAACCGAAACCTGCACTAGACAGTGTCCTTAATTTTTTTAAATAAATTTAAAAAATTCTAGATATGCATAAAATTTGACAAGAATAATGTGACAATGTTAATTAAAATGTATTTGATTTTATTATTGAGCCAAATAAGATAAAATAAGATTGAATGTATATTTAGCTTTGGTTGTGAATCTTAAAAAAAAAAAAATGGTTGTGAACCTTAAAAATAAAAAATAAAAACAAAAGAAAAAAGATTGAATGTATATTTAGTTTTGGTTGTGAATCTTAAAAATTTAAAAAAAAAATGATTGTGAACCTTAAAAATAAAAAAATAAAAAAATAAAAAGATTGGAGGTATATTTAGCTTTGGTTGTGGATCTAAAAAAAAAAAAAAAAAAAGTTGTGAACCTGAAAAAAAAATAAATAAATAAAAGAAAAAAGATTGAATGTATATTTAGTTTTGGTTGTGAATCTTAAAAAAATAAAAAATAAAAAATAAAAAAAGTTAGTTGTGAACCTGAAAAAATAAATAAATAAATAAAAGAAAAAAGATTAAGTGTATATTTAGTTTTGGTTGTGAATCTTAAAAAAAAAAAAAAAAAAGAGGGAAATTAGTGGGTACCCATCCCCAACCCATCCTCTGTGGATATTTAAAGAATATCACTTACCCTACCCAATGGATAGGAAAAAAAAGGGAAAACCCATGTATTTGGGTTGGGTCTCTATGAATACCCACAGAGTAGGTTATCCATTACCATCCCTATTTATTTTGTCTCAACATTTTGTGATGATATTAGTAGCTGAAAAAATGAGCACGACTATATATATATATTAGAACAACTTATCCTTAGCTCCTCCAATTTAAACTTGTCCAAGAGTAGGATTGATTATATCTCAAAGAATTCAAGCCTAACCATATTTCACCTAAAAAACACACACGTTAATTTCAATTTTATCTCCTATACTATTGTCATTCATTCTATTTTATTCTTAAACTCTCAATTTCGCCTATTTACTCGTTATAATATTTTATGGTCCAAATGGAGACACTGATAACAACCATAGAACCTAACACCCATCTAATTGACCAAAAAAAAAAAACTTTATAATTAAACCATTTTAAATCATATAATTGAACACCCATCTAATTGGTGGTAAGCTGTAACTTATTCAAAATAGTGAGGAAAAAAAAAAGTATTTGTTTATATAATTTAAGTTGCTCAAATTTTAAAATAATTTTTTTACCCATCAAATAAGCTTACCAATTATTAATACAATTATCTCTACCTGAACCACATAAACTAAATCAAAATTTATAGATGAAATTGATGATTCAAAAATTGAAATAGAGAAAATGTTAAAGTTTTAGGGATAAAAGTGATATTAACCTTAAAAATAATAAAATACAAACCTTAAAACATAATAAAAAATTAATTTACACCATATGTACCAAATAATAAAATATATACATTGTAATATAATTTAATTCATTAGTGAGAAAAAATTAATATTATATATATTTTTGTTCATTACATATAGTTTTTTTATATATTAGAAATAAAATATTGTGAAAACTTCTACCAAACCCTATACAAAATTTAATTGAAATTCAAGATCCTAATCATATTTATAGTTATATTGCACTAACCGCAAAATTTTATGATTAACTTGCAAATTTAAATGAGCAAATTATATTAGTAGTCCCTATATTTTTACACTTATGTCATTTAATTCTATAATTTCAATTAGTTTGATTTTTATTCTGAATTTTTAACTATGTCAATTTGATCCAATCAATTACAAATGTTATCATTATTTGATTGAAAATGTATGTGTTACATATTTAGAGGCAAAATCATAAACTTGATCAATTTATTGAGTTAATTTTTTGTCAAAAAATCCTAATAACATTGTCAATCGGATCAAATTGATATGAAATCTAAAATTAATGGTCAAAATTAAATAAATTGAAAATATAAGAATCAAAATGACACAAGGAATAAAATGTAAGATGTATTGACATATTTGCCCAATTGCTCAAGTTGCATTTCTAGAATTAGAATTGCATTCACCTGGCAAAATATGTGAACAATAAACACTGTCGTTTGTCTAAAACTAAAGCGTATTGACCCCACCAAAACGCATGTAAACCTTGTAAGTGCGTAAACAAAATCCATCTCTGATTACTCAATAAATATCAAATGTAAAAGAGAAGAAATTGCCAATTTTTTTCTGGTTAACCAAATGAAGGCAACATGGAAAAGCTCTTACAAAGCCAAACAAACCACATTTAAAGTCCACAATTGATTCCACATACCAGTGCAATATCCCATCAAGCCACACTTGCCAACCACATCTCCACAACTACTCTCAATAATATTGATGGCCTTATTTGTAATGAATCTAATTATATTCAGAAAATACTAAAAACCTTCAAGAGTCAAATCTCTACTCTTTCATATGAGTGAGATTGTGTTCAATTCTATGATCAATTTTCATGTTCGTGGAATAATAGAGACATGAATCGAAGGAAGCAAAAGCAATCTCCAAAGACTGACAGATACAATGAGATTGGTAACTTTGTTCTCAGACGAAATGACCGAAACACGTCCAAAAAATAGTTAAAAGCATTCACCATTCCCCCAAAAACTGCAAGACACACCCACATCAGCAGCACATGAAAAGCACTTGGAAAGAACAAGATATCCCCCTTTGATTAGGAAAATCTGGATACAACATGGCAGACAAGAAGTGTTTTCGTTTTCATTTTTGAAAAACTGACATTAAGCATGCAGAAGAATAATACATTAAGCAACTCAGTTACATTAAGCTATTTTCTGTTCACTTTTGTAATTTTTTTTAAACTAACTCAGAAAATCCCCGTAACTCAGCCTTACCTTTGTTGGGTGTGGAATTTAATACCAGAACGGAGAAATGTCAGTTCCAACAGGACTCATAAAGCAAAACTCAAAACTCAAAACCAACGATTTCTAGAGCTTGAAAATGCTCAAGTTGAAAAGAGTATAAAATGGACTAGAAAGTGTATTCACTGGCTTTAGGTAGCCTGTGTTCGTTTTCAGTCTTCCTTCTTGTCAGGTTCATCGATTGCAGCAAGTCTTTCGACAAGGGGAGGATGAGAATAGTGATAGGCAGAATACCAAGGATCAGTATTCATAGCTGACAGGTTCTCTTCCTGAAAAAGCCATTATTAGCTCGGTTAATCAGCAATTCAAACACTCATAACATTATGAAGTCCTATAACAATTATGAATTTATTATAATATGTTTAGAATAGAAGTATTTGACCACCCATAGTACTATTAAAAGAAGGGTTTGGTTATGGTGTGCAACTTACATCTTACACCTTACACCTTACACTTACACCTTACACTTACACTTACACCTTTTGTGAAAAATTAAACCTTACACTTACACCTTTTTTGAGGTTGCACACCATATGCAACCCACTTACACCTTACACCTTACACTTACACCTTATACTTATACTTATACTTATACTTACACTTATACTTATACTTACACTTACACTTACACTTACACTTACACTTTTTGTGTAAGTGGCACATGGTGTGCAATTGCACACTTAAGAAAAGTCCTTAAAAGAGATGAGGCTTTGGTCTGGCACAACTGTTAATCATATTATCTTATGCATATATCAGGACACAGCGGTATTGCAAACACACAAGTGCTATGTGGCCCCTGACAGGACAGGAAAAAAAATACTTGGTTATTAATATTATTATCTTACCCCGCCCTGCTCAAGATGCATGACCAATTTCCAGACCAATTTTGACTCACCATCAACAAGAACCAAAAAAAAGAGGAAAAAAAGGAAGGAAAAAAAAAAAAGGAAAAGGCACATAGTCAAAGAACCACAGAAACAGAACAACGATAATTAATGATCTGTTTGTTTCAACAGGAAACTTATTCCAGAAAATTTTTTTGGAGAAAAACTTTTCTTATGTTTGGTAATAGTGATGGAGTGGTGGCAGCAGTGCTAGTGTGGTGGTGGTAGTAAAATTTTAGCCCAGAAAACAATTTTCCACCTTTTAAAAGTGAAACATATTTCACCTGAATAGGCTTAATTTCCGTTAACCATGGAAAACATTTTCCATTGTACCAAATGGCAGAAAATGTGGCCCAAACAAAAAAAGTGTAAATAAACAACAAATAACTAAAAAGGTAGCAAGTTCCTCTAAATACAGATGATCATAAACAATTCTACCACTTCTCCAAACTGTTGCCAATGGCCGCAAAAATCAGACATAACAAAGATAACAGATGACATATGAAAATAAAAGGAAAATCACCTGTAGTTTCACGAGTCCTGCTCGAAGCGGCGAGGCATAGCCAAGCTTCTTAGCAAAAGCATCAGCCTACATCAAAATAAGAAAAATAAAAATTGGAAATTTATGGAGTACCATGGAAAAAGACACTGAGTGAGACCCGTAACTAACTATTGTCTACACAGCAAACATTTACCTGAAATTCAAAGGACCGGCTGACAAGATTAAGACCAAAGCTTACAAGATGCTGGAGAGGTATTACCGTATGCTGCAACCAAAGAGTTCATATTAAAATCATACACAATTCTATCTTTCTCTGCTTGACCTAAAACAGTAATTTCCCAAATTGTGATTTTAAACAGACAACAAAGATAGCATACATAAGACAACTACAGACTCATTTGCTATGCATCAAGTTTTCCTTGGGGTCCTCAACAAAGGTTTATAAGCCACATCTAGCAGAATACTTGCAATATAAGTTTTAACTTCTTCAAATTGCAAGGGTGTTGAACGTAGGGTTGTCACAATGATAACATTGGAGGTCAGTACCCAACTATTCATTCACGAGAGCCTTTTAAAACTAAAACTCCAGAATATAATATAAGGGCATGGCCTAATAGCTTACATAAGTTGCTTAATCAAAAATCCGAATTAAGAAAAAAATAATAAAGTGTGTTGGAACAAAGTGTGTTGCGTTTTCAAATCACTCCTACAGGATGGGGTAGAATAAAAAGGCCAAGGCGATAAGAAAGGACATAATAGCCTCAAAGTTAAATAAGAAATGTCTTCTAATAAATAGATCCAACCAGAGGAAATGGATCCTCAAGTAATTGGGATGAATCCATGTTAAGTTCGATTGTTATGGTAGTAGCAAATACTAGCATACTGCAGACAAAGAAGAGTTTTCAAAATCAGTTTTCTGAAATATTTTCAAAAATTAGTTTGGTTAAAAGAATGAAAAAATTAAAAACACTCATTATTTTCATATGGTTCTCTCTTTTTTTGTAAAGCAGAATTTTTTTTTTAGGATTCAAAAGTATCTTTTCTTTGTGTTTATTTTTGCCATACTAAATTTTATTTTATTTTTAAAATTTTCACAATACAAGTTTTGAAAATTCAACAAACAGGCCCACGGATTTTGACAGCAAGTGTTAATAATGTGCTCAACTCATGCACATGCAGCATTCATCCATGACATTTATTATTTGATGGATCAATACCTGGAAAATGATCAATCCAATGAGGACTGGTTGTGTGTCAAACCCAAAACTCTGAAACAGATCCTTCGAGTTCCTCACAAGAGTGTATCCTCCAAATTGCAAGAATGTGAGAATCTACAATGGGGTACAAGAATAAGACAAAGTTTGAACTCAAGAAAGCTCCATCTCACAGCTAACAACAATTAAGGGTATCATCAGTAATTTGAAGTTTTCTACGAGACAACAAAGAGTCGAAGGTAGAAAAAAAAACGCAAGCTACCCGAAACACAAATTCAATTTTTGACATTCTCACATGTGCCAATGTTTAGTAAGAGCAATAAAAGATCAAATAAGACAAATTCTTTGTCCTCTTGAAACACAGACATGGTCGAAATGTGATTTTAATATAATACTACTATTAAAAAAAATAATTAAAATAAACAATAACATGAAAGAATTGTCTTTTTTAACAGAAAGATAACATATTAAAGAAGAAACTGATTAGTAATCAACATGCACCTCATACCACCAAACATGATTCTTATGATGAAAAAACTCTGATACAAATTGTTTGCTTGAATTGCATTTACCAAACCCAATTTTACACAAGTCAAAAGGGGGATATATCTTGTTGGGAAAATTATCTAGCAGTTTACGTTATTGGGCAACCATTTTTAATGGTATTAGCATTAAGGATATCGAAACTCAAGAGGCAAAGCCCAAAGATAACTCATAAATAACAATAACTTAATATAATAAAATTGGATCCATAAGCATAAAAGAAAAAAATGAAAAGTAAAAGGAATCCCCAGTGCCCGAATCCTTCAAACTTATTAGTGGCAATCTTCAATGTTTTCAGGCCGGTAAATTGATGGCCTCTATCTGAATTTTTTCTACCATATCTCTGTTCAGATAAAATAAATTATAAACCATAATGTCAAAACTGGTGGAATGCATACTACAAAATGCAAAGGACTATTTTTTAATGAGAAACATTAAGATAGCATCAAAAGGAAATCCTGCCACGGACTGAAGACCTTTTTGTCCCACCAATGTAATTGATAGAATATTATTATTATTATTTTTATTTTTTGATTGGCACCGGTGTGTCCGGATCAAAGCCCTAACTAATCTCCAAGGATGCACAAGCCCTCGGTAAGGAGTTTCCTGCAAGTGCACCACGGTTAATTCAAGGGATTTTCTCCTAGTTAGATGGCCCCAAGAAATTGTTAGCACCTAAGAGGTTTCGATCTTCGATCCCTGAACCTTGGAGGGAGTACACCCCCAAGATCTTGCCACTAGGCCAACCCCTTGGGTTGTAATTGGTAGAATATTATTATTAGTATTTAGTTAGATTTAGTTACATAAGTACTACTAAAAGGTGTTGATTCTGTTTCCAAATAATATTAGGCTTGTTTCCTAATTAAATTAGGGTTTTTGGTCCACATATTTAGGCTTTTGGTAGTGTAATATTCAGCTTTTGAACTAATAATATTGATAGTTTTTTAGGCTGTGGCCGTTTGTGAGTTTTCTTCCTTTTCTCCCTATTATCTTCTTTGCAATCCAGCCAATCTAACTTGCCTTCTAGCAAGATGGGTCTAGTTAGTAAAGTTAATAAATCTATGACAGTAGCGACCACTACTTATGCATTTATAACAGAAATGCATAGGGTTTGAACATTATTACTGTAACAACACAACAAATCATTTTGAAACATTCATTTGCTAAATAACAGTCGCATCATACCTGAACAGCAATGAAAGAGTACATTGTATGATTAAGTTTCCAGTGACCCAATTCATGGGCAATTACAGCAACAACTTCCTCCACATTTTTGCACTGCATAAAACCACTAACTCAGTCATACTAACTTTGAGAAATGCAACCAAATGACCTCAAATAATATGCGTATGTCTCGCACTATTTTAATTATGAACTCAAAGCATGATCAATCAAGCATAACGCAGTATGAACTCTCATCAATGATGACTAGAGATATATTAAATATAGACAAAATTTACGTTAGTTTGATTCTAAAATTCAGAAATGCTGTCAAAAGACTGTCTTGACCAGCTATACATAGCACCAACGTTTCAAACTACTTTATAAAAAATAAAAAATAAAAAACTTGCAAGAAGACTAATGATATCATATTCACAGACCACCTAAGAAATTTACTTAGAGAAATTCCATGCCCGATTTTCTGAAATTTTCAGTATGAAGTTCAGTTCCCACTCTGAATCTCCAAGGTGCAGATCTAGTTTAAAAACATTAAAAGAAATTTAGTTCTCTCATAATGAAACCTTTAGCCTACAGAACCTCAATTTTATTTATTCATAAATTTTATATATATTTTACATACGAAAGGCAGTCCCAGTGCATGAGGCTCCCCAGCCACAACACAGTTAGGAAAGGATTAGATGTATGTAGCCATATCACCACATATGGAGAGGATGTTTCCATGGTTTGAACCCATGAGGCCCAGGTCGCTATAGAGCGACCTTATTGTTGCGCCAATGCCCGCCCTCAACTAGAGATAAGTTTGAATCACCAAGATGCTAAAAGACTTCATACTAAAAAACAGCATACAATATCACCACATGAGAGAGAGAGAGAGAATTTCTTCCAAAATTCAGAATTGCAAAGTACATTTAACATGTATGTGCAAGGGAGAGGGGACAACATGTGCTACAAAATTAACGGAAGTATTACCAGATCAGGTCACCTAATGAACTAGGCAATGCCAACAAAACCAAAAAAGCAAAAGCCAAATATGTTGATCATTTCTGCAGTGTCAAAACCTATAGACAATTTTTTGTGTATATACAGTTGTACACACATGTTTTGTATATCACAGAATACGGAGTACATAAGCAATGCAACTTCTGATAAACACATAAGAATATCTAGGACAGAAGAAAAAATACATACATAGACACATAACATGGGTTAGTGACAGGAAGGAATACAAAAAGAGATGAGGAGCACACCTAATGGGTTCCACAGCATATGACTAACAAGTCGACAGTAGCCTGAATAAAATATAATGAACATTTCACCTCAGAGGATTTGGCTTAATGTTTAAAGGCTCAACAGTTGTTTCCTATTTCTAATCTTAAACAATGGTATATCTTGCTGAGAAATGGGGATTACACAATGCGGAACAAAAATTTGGGAACAAATCTAAAACAATGGGCCAAGATAAGGTTCACATTGAATTTTGCAAACAGAGAAGACTAGGCTTCAGTCAGTTAAATATGGGCTTCAGTCAGTGAATACATGAACAATAATGCACCAAGATAAAAAAGTAATAGACATATGAGTCGGATACACCAATTCATTAAGAACCCAGCAAAGTAGCTTTGGATTCAATACAAATAAGACATTACACAAACCTAATACTGCTAGAAAAATAGAAGGCTTCATCCATATGTACAAAGTGCAAATAAAGAGAAATGTTTCCAGAGAAACAGTTTTTTGTAGAATTTCAACCACGACCACATCAATGTCCTATTTTTTCTTACATAACAAAAACTAAAATGTGAAGATAAAATAATCACAAGGAGAATTCCAACAATTCACAAATGGATGCAAATTGGGGAAACGAATATCCTAATTTCAAACAAGATAAGCATCCAAACCTGCTGAATCAAAGTGTCGTAAAGGACAATGCGCTTATTCTTAAAGAACCCATACATATATGCCTGCATAATGTTGACAAGCAAGGTCAGTCCAAGACAAAAAACAATAGCATCTCAAATTCAAGTAATATAAATATTGTGCATGACCAAGTACAATATTCTTGTTCCCATCTCCAAACATGATGGTAATGACTTAGCGATAGAGAATAAAAGTGAAATTGTACACCTTTTTACATCTCGTCATTCTAAATCAATGTATCAACTCCATAACAATAACAAGGTTACAAAAAGCCCAAATAGAACCTCAAACTATTAGTTTGGAAAAACTCCACCATCAATTTAAGGGTCAAATTTGTCTCGCATCTTTTTTCTATACCACAACACTTTATAGAGCAAGATTAAATAAGAGACAACCTAAATATCCAAGGATTATTGTAGGCTGTCAACACATCAGAATTGATGTGATCTCCTGAGATCCAAATTCAATTACAAATATATATATATATATATACCAAAATCTGTGTGAATTCATAATCTGACAAAATTGAAGCTAACCAAATATCCTTCAATAATCCAAACTAGGCCAAATATGAGATGAATATATAAGATAAGGGTTTGACCATCTAATATTGATTTACATAGAATCTAAAAAAATTATAAGATTATTACAATGACATGTATACATATATTTTGTTAGTGAATTTAACCAGACGACCCAAATCTGCCTGATCAATTATAGGTAGATTTGAGTTGGACACATTTCTAAATAAGCTTTCTTCAATCGGATTCAGCTTTGTACCTACAGATCTAACCCACTACCTATATTCAGATTTTAATGGGATCAGATTCCAGGCCGAATATGGGTCTTTACCCAGCATGCTGACATCACTATTTAATCAAAATCCAAATTGTAAATAATGATGAAAAGATGTATATAAAAAAAAATTTAATGCTATATACAAGAATCCTTACATTGCTATGACTTGACCTTGTAGATCCATCAACGACGAACAACTTCTTCAATGGAAATTTGAGGGAGGAAGCAAGATCCTCAATTTTCAACCTCAGTTCTCCATCCGGAAGCTGTTTGACAGAACATACCACAATAAATTACCATGAAACTAAACATGAACTTGAATTGATTTCTTCAATTAAAATTGGCTAAAAAAATATTTGAAACTCACTGGAGTGAACTTGTTAAAAAGTGGCGCAATTAAAACTGGGTACACAGTCATCATCACAAGAGATAGTACAAGCATAAAACCCCAAAGATAGATGGCCAAGTAAGGACCTCCTTTCTGCAACCCAAACAAATGTACATTTTTTATCACCAACCACCAAAGTAAAACTGAAATGTCTTAATACAGTGAAAAAAATAGTTGTTAGAAGTTCGTAGAGTTTATGCTCAAATAAACATGGCAATAACTTCAAAATGATACATGTAGCAACTGAATCAGGTGGACCAATCGAAACAACATTATCCCCAATAAACTGGTAAAAAGTGTCAATACTGACAAATAACAGTACCTGTACTATTACAATGATTGCTGCGACAATAGGTGGTCCAATTATAATTGCTAGGATGATTCCTTTAATCATGTCCCTAATGAATAACCATATTGTTTGCTGTATGGCATAAGGAAATGATATTTTAGACAGGTACTTCAGCAAAACAAAAGCAAGAGTCTAACAACTAAATTTTTTAGCTAGGAAATAACAATATATGAACATGACAATCAGTAATGAGAGAGTACAAACTTTGTTGAAACCATGGCGGGCCTCAATGACAAATGTTGAGTATAGAGAAAATGGCAAGTCCGTAATCTGCAAAGATTCCAAAAATAATGAATATCAACTAGTTTGAATACAATAGGAATATAGTTACTTCAATACATCCACTTATGAGGATGCACATTAATTTAAAGAAAATCATGCCAAATATGATGTATCCATTCCATCAGGTTCAGCCAAACCAGGAAAATTAGCTAGCCTTGACCTATAATAAGTTTAAACAGTTTGTGGGCAAGACACCGATCCAAATATGAGCAATCAACCAATTCATATTCAAGTATAAACCCAAACCCAAAAAAAAAACTGGTTAGAACAGTTTGTGGGCAGGACATTGACACAAATATGTGCATCCTCAACCCAAATCAACCAATTTATATTCAAGTGTCAACCCGAATATTCCCTCAATCCTCATCCTTACTAACCCATGATCTAATTACTTCGTACCCAACCAGTGAATATTTTGGCAAGGAACCTGTTATCTCACACACTGCCACCTAAGAACCTCCACAGAATCTTTGGCGACAAATTTCAATATGACAATTAATAAAAAATAAATAAAGAGAGAGAGAGAGAGAGAGAGAGAGAGAGAAGGAAGAAGAAGAAAAAAGAAAGAAATATTATGCATCAATATCTGAAACAAGTACCATCTTGTTAAGCAAATCCAGCAGAGGGTATATCCAGCCTTTCAATTGGCTACAACCCACATACAATCCCCATCTGCATGTTATTGTCTAATTAAAAAAGGGAACTCCTTATGCATCACAACAAGCTTATACACATCAAAGTTCTAACTAAATCTTCTTGGCTGCTTAAATACAGTTAACATGATTCCAAAGACATAATTTGAAGAAATTCACTTTTAAAGCAGAATATGGCACATCACAACAAGTAAACCAGACTTTCATTATCTTCAGATAAAAAAGAAGGTTGATATGTGCACCTGTGACCAAAACATAACACCGGCCAAAAATGCAAGGGTGTGCACTATTTCATTCTCTGCGTTGAGACCCATATACACAAGGAAGTCTCCTGATCTCTGGAGTAAAGAAGAAAAATTAGATATAGAGAATAGTGTTGCAGCACAACCAATTCATAATCTAACAACAAGCCACTCACCTTCCAAAACCAAGGCAATACCCCAAAAAACAAAATTGCAGAGTCCATCAGTATAGTTACGAACTCATGAACAAAATGGAAGTGGCTGAAAGTTACGAAAGGCAAATCAGAGCACAACCAAAATAGCTATATTAGTGAATAGCACAGGTAAAAAAAATATAAATGAGGAAACTTGTGACCAGATAAAAAACAACAAAACCTTTTATCAAGACTATAGGCTCGAGATTTTTCAAACTTTTCTTGGCTAATAAGTCCTTCCAAAGTCTTGGGAAGCGTTGGTAGTTTAAGAGCAGCATGTTGCCGCAAATCGAGATAAGTTTCGAAGATATACATTAATATCATAAAACCTGGACAACCACAAAAGACAGCAATAGTTAATTAAAAGGTACAGCAATCATAACCAACGATTGTTATAAACCATTGATACACAGGGACAAGGGATTTCCAACTGTAGACAATGCAGTCATCAAGAATTACATCTTCACATAAATTATAAATTATACACCAAAACAGTACATCAACAAAGAAAGGAAAGGAAACATGCAATAAACTGCCGTAACCATTAACAAAATTTACATATCCACGTGGTATGTACTCATACTGTGCAGTCAGTAGGCCTACAAAATCAAACTACTAAGGCTGCTTCTATATTCCTTTGCCTGCTCCAACAATTGAAATTTGCAGGGTAATAACTACTATATCCATTGATTTCATTAAGAATTTTGTATTAAATGAGATATCCTTTTAAGTCACTGTTTTGGGTTCATAAAGGAAGGTATCATCTTTATGATTAAATAACAAACCACATAGATCTTTTGAACGTCTCATGAATCTTTACTGTTAAATTTCCCTATTTCAGAGTAAAAATTGTCATAACATCACGTTTCTGAGCAAAACCAAACTAAACCAAAGAAGGGGGGGAAACAAAGCTAGAATTTTTCAATTCAATATGAACATAAGAAGGGTTAAATTGACTAAAGCAGAAAGTTAATAACACAAATGAGAAAATGAAAACAGAAAAACAGAAAAACAAAAAATAAACAAAAACCCTAATGTGTATATCATAAAACCTTCAATAATTAAGCAAAATATCAACTAAAACCGTGAATAAAAACCTGAAACAGATCGATCGATAAAGCCCTAAAAGAATGATAAACAATTAGAAACATACTTTGCACAAAACACACGCAACAGAGAGAGAGAGAGAGAGAGAGAGAGATTTAACCATACCGACTACGGCTTCCATGTACGGAAACGCCATGGCTGGTCCAGTGGTTGCAGACTTCACGGGTAGAGAACACGAGAGAGAGAGAGAGAGAGAGAGAGAGAGAGAGAGAGAGAGATTTGGGATATTTTTCTGATGTGGTGCATTTTGGATTTTAGACTTTAGAGCTTTATTTATAGTGAAAATGATGTACCATGGCAAAGGTAATATATAGATAAAAGAACAAAAATAATATATAGATAAAAGAACAAAAATTTATATTTATTAAATATTTGATTAAATATTTGATTAATGATTTGTTGCATATTGTTGAGGACATAATGAATATATTGATTAATGCATATTCTTTATGTGGCTGTTTATAATTTTATATTTTAAAATTTTGTAGGGGAAATTATTATTCAATGTAAATTTTAAAAAATTATTACATATTAGTGAAAAAATTATAATATTAATTATTAATGTGTTTTATTTTTTTGTAATTACTTTTTTGTTGAGATAGTGTCAGTGTAGTTCCCCCAATTTTGTATCAATTGGTTGACATTGGCCTATTTTGGGAAGTGGGTTATAATCCACTTCCCAGATTATAACCCACTTTCTCTCTCACAAAAAAACTGCTTATAAGTAGCTTTTCATCCAAAAATTGATTATAACTGATTTCTCAAAATAGGCCATTATAGTTTATGTTTATATTTTATGAGGTATAATTAATTGAAAAAAAAAAAAAAAACAATGCAGGGTAAAAGATCCAAAAAATTTGAAAAACATAGAGGGTGCAACTCCCCATACAAAGAGTTGTCCATTTATGTTTGTGTAATTTTTATTATCTATTTCACTGACATGTAATTCTTCTAATTAATTTACATAATTTGACTAAAAAATAAATAATTTACATAAGTTAAATGTAATGGATTATTGAGGAGTTGAATAATGGGTGTTTTTAAATTTTATTTTTTGATCATCATTTTTTATTTTGCAAAAATTTGTTCCAAAAGCCAGACACTAATAATGCCTAATGTAAAGTAAGGTTCAAAAGCAACATTAAAAATGACAATCCCAAAACAATACACGAGACACTCGTTATTTCAAGGGGAAATTACTGTTTAGTATAAATTTAGAAAAAAAAAATCAATAATAAATTTTATAAACATTTTAATTAAAAATTTAACATTTTTATTTATATAAAAATATTATCTTTTAAATCCATTGATTTGTCAAATATACACAATTTTACCTTCACATATGAAGAAAATATTTTCATAATTTAAACTCGTGACATCAAGATTCCAACAAAACAATCTTACCACTGTGCCAAAACCCATCATCAATTTTGATTTTTTTTTAAATAAATTACACTAACCTCCATTAATATAAAAAAAAAATACAAAAAGTCTTACAACTTTGTATAATTACATTGACCACCATTTTATTAATAGTAAAAAGACTAAAACCAATACATATGCGTCTTTTGGGAAGTTAGTAAAAAGTCAATTTTCAGCTTTTTATCTATTTTTGATCATATCACCTCTCACATAACTTACTTATAAAAAGACAAAATAAACTAAAAAAGCCAAAAAAAACTAACTTTTTACCAACTTCCCAAAACACCCCATAAACAAACAGACAATAATTTCTTTTCTTTTCTTTTTTTCAGGACTACTATTAGCACCTACCTCTTTACTTTGCCCCCCATTTCTTTGAACCCCCCCCAAAACAAAATGAATCTCCTTTCTTTTTTTCTTTAAACCCCTACCTTAATACCCAACTATACCCCTCATCTTTTTTACTCTCCATTATCATCATCTTCAAAGCAACCTCTCAGCTCAAACCTGCAAACAGGACAAGTATTGTGGATTTACAACCATGGAACAATGCAATCACCATGATACAAGTGTTTACACAACATCACTCTCGCTTCCTCTCCCACCTCAAACCCTTCTCTGTAAATCGGACAATTCGAATCACTGATTAGATCAATGTCCGTTAGATTCACAATCGATATAGCTTGAATCGCCGGAATCGGCACCAGAGGAGGCCCTCACCGATCAATCTTCGTCGGCGGAAAACTAGTTTTTTGAAATTTGAAAACGATCCAAACTTCTAGATTTTCCTCTATTACTTCATTTTCACTTTGATTTAGAGGGATTGGTGTTGATTGGTCAAGATTTGAGCTAGGGTATCGAGTGGCGGCAGAACGGCAAGGTCACGACGGAAATGGAAGAAGCAACTGAGGCAAAAGAGATGAGAGTGGTATGGAAAAGGGATTCTGATTTATCGTTGGCAATGACGGCACCAGAAGTAATGTGAGTTCGCATTCTTTGGACACCATTGACGATGAAGCAAGAGCGGTGGATCAAGGACATGGTTTTTGTAATTGAATTTGAATTGGGTTTGTTGGGAATTTGATTTTTATGGGAGTGAATAAGGAAATGGAGAAGATAATAAGTTTTTATATAGGTATGGGTTTGATGAACAGAGGTGAAGAAGAAGAAAAATAAGGAGGATGAGAGAGACGCAATGGTAGCAAAATCATCGAAAATGGAAAGAGAGGTCGCCAGTGACAGTGGCAATGGTGGTCACCGATGGAGATGGTGGTGAAAAGGTTGGTGGGGTAAGGTCTAGAAAATTAGGGTTAGGGTTAGGGTTAGGCTTAGGAAAATTAGGGTTAGAAAGTTAGGGATGAGGGTAAAAATATAACTTTATGTTTGGACAAAATTGGAATTAAAAATAAAAATAAAAATGGAGGGTTCAAAGAAGAAAGGTAGGTGCTAATAACAGCACTCTTTTTTTCTTCTATCAATTTAACTAACCAAGTACTGATGAAAAATGAGTCAAGTGTTATATTAAGTATAACTTTAATTGAACCCAATGTAATCTCCATCAAACTAGTTATTTTTATTTTTGGGTTAATTACACTAATAGTCCCTATAGTTTGGGGCTTGTGTCACTTTGGTCCCTGACTTTTCAATTGTGACACATTTGACCATGAATTTTGAATCTTATTCCAAATAAGGACAATTGAAAATATCATTAGATTTTTCAAGGGTAAAATCGTCAATTTGATAAAATATAAACTAATTTGACAAAAATAAATGTCAAAAAATTATTTTTAATTTTTTAAAAATTATTTTTATCCACCAATGATAAAATTATGTAAAATTAATAAAAATTACATGATTAATTTTTTAAAATTAATTTTACATGATAATCATCCAAACACATAATAAAAATTAATTTGGTAAAAAAAAAAATAAATGTCTAAAAGATTTATCAATTTTACATAATTTTATTTTTAGTAGGTAGAAATAATTTTTAAAAATTCAAAAATATTTGTTTGGCATTTATTTTTGTCAAATTAGTTTATATTTTATCAAATTGACAATTTTACCCTTAAAAAATATAATGATATCTTCAATTGTTCTTATTTGAAACAAGATTCAAAATTCAAGGTGAAATGTGTCACAATTGAAAAGTCAGAGATCAAAGTGACACATGCCCCAAACTAAATGGACTATTTGTGTAATTTGCCCTTTATTTTTTAGCTAAAATAGTGAATAAATAATTTCACCTCTATCAAACTAGTTATCAAGTTAGCCATTTTAATTTGGATAAATTACAAATACACCCCCTAAGATTTGCTTAAAATACGAATTGCCTCATGTGGTTTAGAAAATTACAAATACCTTCCTGTCAGAATTTTTTATTTAACAGAATTAATTGAAAAAGTGAAATTTCTCACAATTCACCTATAGAATAATAAAATTATATGAATTATTAATTGAAATAAAATTTTAACATTATTAAAAACTGTTAATTAACTTGATGATTTATTAATAAAAGGATCTATTTGTTATGAAATTATAAACTTTAGGGGGCATAATATAATTTCTAGAACCACAGGGGGTAATTTATAATTTAAGTAAATCTCAGAGAGTGTGTTTGTAATTTAACCTTTTAATTTTGATAGTTTTGACTCAACAAATGTAACTATTAGAGGGTGTTTGGGTAACCTATATTACCATACTTTTTTATATTTTTATTTTTTTGGATCACATCACCTCTCTACTTTTTTGCACATCTTTTTATAAGAAGTCAAAAAATATATTTATTTAGATCATCCAAAATAACCCATTGGTTTACCCTCACCAAACATTAAAAAATTATTACTTTCTATATTTTGGAATTAATTGTGTTGAGTTTATAAAAAATAATTCAAATTAAAATGAATAAAATAACATTTAAATAGTATAGAGAAATAGAGAGTTTGTTGGAGAATGTACTTAAAAAGATGTAAAACCAAAATAAAAAAAGTAACTTCTATGTTAAAATATATCAAAAATTTAACTGATTTGATGTTAATGCTTTAATTATGTTAAATTTGTGAGACTTGCTGTATTTTTTCAAAATTTTTTAAAAAGTTAGTAGAATTTATCTTTAGAAAAATTACAAAAATTTGGCCCTTATAACCAAATAAGCTTTAAATTTTTTATTTTGCCAATTCATATCCTAAATTTTTTATTTATTTTAATCTAAATCATTTGTCTATTTTTATTAAGTAAAATCGACTAAAAAAATATTATTTTAGTCATTAAACTCAATGAAAAAAATGTACTTTAAATATTTTATCTACACCTATATTTAGTTGAATGACTAAAATACTATTTTTTTCATTGATTTTACTTAACAAAAATAGACAAATAATTTAAATTGAAAATAAATTAAAAGATTATGATTTAAATTGATAAAATTAAAAATTCAATATTTATTTTTTTACAGTACTCAATCCTTTTTCTTTTCTTTTTTTGTAGTTATCCCTTTATCTTTCTTTTTAAAAATAAATAAATATATGTATAAAAGAACAAATAAACAGAGCAAAAGTTGTATCAAGCAAATAAATTGAGGTCTCGTTTGACAATACAATATTTTTAACCTAAAAATCACTAAAAAAGTCAACAAATATAATAAAAAAATGATAAATTACACTGACACCTCCTGCGATTTGGTTCAATTACATCCCACCCCTAACGTTTTGGAAATTATATTTCCACCCCTGTAATTTATAGTCTCATTTCACAAACCCCTACTTATATAAAAGGTAACAAATCTCAGTAGAAAAATAGAGGAAATTATATTTTTTTTTTTGAAAGTAAAACAAAGGAAAGGAAAAAAAAATAACGAAAGTAAAGCAAAGCAAGAAAAGAGAAAGTTCATGAGTTCAATGTTTTCATTCGATCAAAATAATTACAATGACAAGAAGGTTAGTATAATTTCCCAAACGTCAAGAGGTAATATGTATTAAACCCAAACCTTAGGGGGTGTAAGTATAATTTATCCTAAAAAAAATAAGTCAAAAATTCATTTCCTTTTACTCTACTTTTTACCCATTTTTTCATAAAAAAATTAAACATCATCACAAACATTAATTTTTTTTTTATCTAAAATAAAAAAAATCACTAAAAAATCTTGTTCTCAAAGGACCCAAAACTCAACCTCAAACTCAAAATATACACATAACAAACAAGCCTTTCATCTTGGGTTGTTTTGGAAAGTAAAAAAGTTGTCTTTTTAGATTTTTTTGGTTTTTTTTTTTTTAAAAAAAATATGAAAAAAAAATAGAGAGACAATGTGATTCACAAAAGCGGAGTTAAGTTCCTACTGTGCCACAACAGGCTGTTGTGAGGCCCAATGGGGGCATGTCTTGAGTTTTTTCCATAATTCGAACCGTTTATATTGTAAGGTTCGTCAAATAGATCATTTATACAAAAAATCAAGTAAATTGGACATTTGTAGCCTCATAATAAGAGCACATTTATTTTTTTAAAAATAAACGATTAACATGATTTTAATAATTTTTTTAAAGCAATTAGTACTTGATCATGGGTTTACAAATGTCCGATTAGTTTGAACTTTTTTTATAAATAATATACTCGACAAACCTTACAATATCAACAGTTCAGATCATCAAAATACAATAAAAAAATACCTCTACGAGACCTCACAGCAGCAATCCTCAGTCCCAAAAAAGTTAAAAAGTCAAAAATTGACTTTTAGCCAGATTTCCTCAATTGTTGTTGCAGTAAGGTCCCTATGGGATGATAAGATTTTAATAAAAAATTTATTAAAAAAAAAATTAAACTCATAGAAAAAAAAAATTGTTATATCCTTTTTTTTTTTTTGCATTTTTTTTATAAAAAAATTCAAAAATCATCACTAAACTCTTTTAGCAACATTTAAATAGTTAGCTTATTGGCTTATTTGAATCATATCACATCTTTACTTTTTTAAACATTTTTTCGTAATAAACAAAAAAAATAAGCTTATAAGTCATACCCAAAATAGGGTTTGGGGTACTATTGTGCCCCTCTCTCAAGGCCGATATTGAGACTATTTTGATTATCCAAACTAGTAGAATTCATGGAGTAGAGTATCCATGTCAAAATCAAATTAATCAGACATTCCTGACTACATGATCAAAGCCTTAAAAATATAAAATTTATTATCAAAATTATGTTTACCATTTATTTTTTTCAAAACTAATGTGATATAATTATATGGTTACAAATGTCTAATTGACTACTTTTTTTCATGGATGATCTATTTGACAAATTTTACAATATATACTATTTAGATCATCACATAAGCCCGACATCGACCCCCACAAGGACACAAGCTACTTGCATTCACGACACGACAATATCCTTTCCTCCAAAAACAACCCTAACTACTAAAAACATTTAGTGTGTTTAGTTTTAATTTTTAAATTCAGTTTTTTGAAAAATTGAGTTTTTTTTTTTGTTTTTCGTGTTTTTTTATTTTTAGTAAATATTTTTAAAATTTTAAGTAATTTTTTTTACTATTTTAAATATACATTACTTAGATGTATCTAAATAATAAAAAAAAATGTGAAAAAATATTTTAAAAATTAATAAATATACAAAAATATGAAAAATGTATTGAATTTTTATATTTTTGGTATTTAGTGAATTTTTTAAATATTTGTTTCACAAATATTATACTTTTAAGTGTATTTATGTTAAATGTGTCTAAAATTTTTTTAAAAAATTGCTTAACATATTAAAAAAATTCAATGAAAATAAAAAAATACGAAAAATAAAAAAATAAAATTTTTTGAAGAGTGAATTTTGAAAATAAAAATCAAACAAAGTAATTACTTTCCAAACGGATCTTGAGTGAAAACATGAAAATAATAAAAATAAATGAAATTTATTACATTGTTTTTTCAGTTTAGAGGTCCTTTAACATTAGTTGAAATGTTACAAATGACAAGCATGAACCAACGATTTGTCATGATTATTTATTATTTAAAACCTTAACAAGGAAGTTAAGCTAAATTCTAAATTGTTAAACATGAACCAACGATTTGTCATAATTATTTATTATTTAAAACATTAACAAGCTAAATTCTAAATATTGTTTTTCTAATTTTAAAAGTAATTCCATCCATTGTCGTGTCATGGTTGACCATCTGTTTAGACAATTAAAAAATAGAGGCATTTGTTTATAAATCTTTTCTTACTTGTTTATGTTTCACTTAATTTTATTTTTATTTTTTAATTTTTAATTTTTTATGTTTCAATAAATCTAATGGATGATATAGTTATCAAAATACCACTAATAATAATAGGCTGAAGTGCGCATTAATGTTTATATTTACACTATCAAATTTATTTAATATGAATGTTCATACTATCAAATTGTTAAGGGTTCAAAAAATATTCATATAGGTAAAATTGTTCATAAAATACCTTAAATATGGGAATTAGGATTTAGTAGATCAAATATCCAAAATAATAGGACCTATTAAAATAGGGTCCTAGACCCTGAATTTGATCCTTTGATTGGGGATCAGCCACCAATAATTCTTTGAATTGGGGATTAACCACCTAAACTCTTAATATTATTAAATATCCTCCCCAAAACCATTACAATAAGCATCCTTATATAAGAAAAACAACATAGACTTCCTAATATAATTAGACTTCCTAAATTGATTAGATAGTAATTGAAAAGAAGTAGACTTCCTAATATAATTGGTTTCCTAACATTCGACTACCCTAGGATCACAGCTTGTCCTCAAGTTGGAAAATCGAGATAACGAGCATAAAAAAACAGCATGGTCTTCCCACGTAGCTTTATTAATAGAATGACCCTTCCACTAAATGAGCCAACGTGTGACAACTTAATTGTTCTGCTTGAAGATGCTGCGATCTAAAAATTTTTCAGGCATCCATTCAGAAACATCACCAAGAGAAGGTAAGTAGGGGTTGGAAGTAACATTTGCTCCCAACTTTAACTTCAAGGCAGAGACATGAAAAACGGGATGTATGCGACACCCTTCAGGAAGGTCCAACTTGTAAGCAATAGAACCAACCTGTGCAATAATGCGAAAAGGTCCATAAAAACGGAGAGAAAGCTTGGAATAATATTGCAAAGCAGCTGTAGAGTGGCGATAAGGTTGCAGCCGCAAAAAACCCTAATCATTTACAGCAAAACAGCGTTCAATTCGATAGGGATGCGTAGAATTTCATACGAGCTTAAGCAGATTGTAGATGATCCTTTGAAAGTTGCAAAGTATGATCGCGATCCCGTAAAGCAAGGTCAATTGTATGAACAACAATTGTACTAGGAAAATAAGCCGAAACTGAAAGTGGAGGGCGGCTGTAGATAGCCTCAAACAAAGTCATCTGAATAGCAGAATGATAAGTGGTATTGTAGTACCATTCAGCCCAAGGCAACCAGCGAGACCAATTGTGAGGTTTCTGATTCGCAAAACATTGAAGATAACACTCTAAAGTGCGGTTAGTAACCTCGGTCTGACCATCAGATTGAGGATGATAAGCCGAACTCTGACATAATTGCGTACCCTGCATAGTGAAGAAGGCTTCCCAAAAATTACTAAGAAATATGGGGTCTCTATCACTAGCAATTGTATGAGGCATGCCATGAAAGCGAACAATATTGTAGCTTGCTTTTCGTGCTCCTCGGAGGGGTTTAGTCTCCTCGGATATGGTAGCTCTACAGTTTGAACTCCCGTGGTTCTGAATCTAATTTCACAAGTGCAATGTAAAATAGTGAAAACGCAGAAGAGTCCAAATCCGAAAAATCTTTGGAAAATCGATTTTTAATCAAAAATGCCAAAAAATGGATCGCATTGCTAGATTTCAGATTCGCCGCCTAAATATTTTTGGAAAATTTAGGAAACCTATGACTCATGCCAAAGGCCACTTGTCCGTCATTACCAAAGTGTCTTAGCTTGGGAACTTAGGTATGAGAGAGGAAGGTCATGAATTGAGCACTCCACTCACCCAATTAAAGATTGGCCTTGATTAATCATGATGTGATTTTTATGTACAGTATATGCTCTTGTTCTGATTATTATGCTATCTTTATTATGTGATGCACACAAGTATAGACTAACTCACCCATTTTGGAATGTTTTGCTCTCATGTTTGTTTCGAAAAGTGTTTCCAATATGTACCACTTGAAAAGTAATCTCATATGTATATTAATCAAATCATCCTAACTTAAGCGAAAAAGCCTTCATGCACCGGTATTTAAGAGTTATATCAACTAAACACTTAGCCTCAAGGTAAACATGCTTGATATGGTAACACAAACACATATGCAATATACTAAAGTAAGAAATGCTTACTTAGTACTCAACCGAGGCAAGCCAAAAGAAATGAAACCGTTAGAAAAATACATGCTCTACTATGCAAGTAACTAAATGCAACACATACAAAATGCAACTAAGAGGTTCAGTTTAGTAACATGGTGTCACGACCCAAACCCGCCCCTATGGGTTTAGCACCGTAACCGGCCAGTAATCCGAGATTACCGAAGGCCTGCTTAACAGTAAAACAATAATACAGAGTACAGGGGCTGGCGGAAGCCAAAACAGTAATTAAAAGATGTCCAATGAGTTGTGACAGTCTGTATGCAAAAAGACTTTTCATAACATATATACAATCAGTTCCAAACAGTATGCACAATATTTACAATTATCCAGATCAGACTTGATCCCTATTAAGACAGTACAGTACAAAAACATTCAGTCTATACAGGTTAGAAACAAAAAGGGAAAAACTAAAAGACCCCAAACAGCCTTGGCTTTAACAGGCTCGGAATTTCGCAGTGAGGCACATAGGTTGGCTTGACAAAACGAGAGCTTGCCTGACGCTCCTAGCATCGATCCGGTGCCTGAACACCTACATATATATATGAGTAGTGAGCTAAAGCCCAGTGAATAACATAATGCGTAAAGAGGTTAAGAATGAATGTCCTTTCAGTATTGAAAACAGTCATTTCAATCAGTATATCAGTTATTCAGTCATAGCAATCATATGTGGTACATCCAATAGCAAAACAGTACAGTAGGTCTAAACAGACTGAACAGTCAGTTGATGGCCATCATATCAGTAAACAGTAGTGGTTCCAACATGGGAACCGACAGAGATCTCTGTGACAGTAGCAGTACAGTACAGTAACAGTAGGTTGTTAAGGATGCCACAATACAGTTCACAGTTAGGACGTCATTCAATCAGTAACAGTATCATTTCAGAAAACAGTACAGTTCAATTGTTCAGAAGATAATCATTATTGAACATATCTTTACAACATTGTTACTCACAGAGTTCTGGGCTACAGATAAGCTAGTGCGCATCCTTGGATGCCAACCCTACACAGTTACAGGATGAACACATACTAAGCTACACAGTTGGGAAAATAATAACTTAATCCTTAATTTGCCTCGGTGTGGTTCTACATCAATATCCTCTTTAAGATGCCTTAAACATACCCTAGGAATGCCTAGGATGGAAAGAGGATGCAAAGATGCACTTTTAAACACTTTACAAAATTTTCAGAAAACAGGGGTCACGCTCGAGCGTGGCTTTCTACGCTCGAGCGGACATACAGACAAAGGTTCTCCGCTCGAGCGTCACTTCCCACGCTCGAGCGGACTGCAAAACATGGCAAAAGTACTGGATGTGTGAAAATCACGCTCGATGGGCGCTCGACACCCGCTCGAGCGTGTGACACAAGTCCCCGCTCGAGCGTGCGTTTCCCCGCTCGAGTGGACTGTAAAACAATGCAAAGTGCTGGGAGCACGTATTTCACGCTCGAGCGCCAATTTCCCCGCTCGAGCGTAAGTCCAAATTCTGGAAATTCCAGATTTGAACCTCAAGCTCAAAACCAAGTTTCAATGTACCAAATTCGATCTTCTTGGGCTAATTTTTTGGAAAACACTTGTAAACTCATAGTATAACATGTTTCAAAGCTCAATTTGAGAAATCAAAGCCCAAGGGTAGTTCAATTAAACACAATTTCAAACCAATCTCATGGACATGATGTAAAACATAACATGCATGGATTTTAAACAACTCAAGCTCCAAATACATGCTCAAATGAGCCAATTTCTCCATAAACAAGATGAATTCATGGTCCAATGCAAAAATATGAACATGCATGTGGAATTTCATGAACATTACTCTTCAAAACTCAAGGATGGCAACATGCATGCATGATTTATGCTACAATTCAACATTTTAAGCAAATTCTTGACTTAGACCACTAATTAGCCATGGACTATGCAAGATACAACTCAAATACACAAATGAGAGGATGAAACACCAACCTTAAGTCTAGAATGCAAGATATACAAGCTCAAGTGGCACAATTATCCTTCAATTCTTCTAGTTCCAAGCCAAATCTCCAAGTTGAACTCAATTCCTCTCAATTTCTCACTCTAGTCGGTTTTGGTCTCAAGGAATAGCTAAGGAAATGATGTATCTAATGCCTAATTCAAGCCTCAAAATATGATATGAAGTGGGCCACTAAGTGGCAAAGTTGTAAATAAGGCCAACTTATGTAATTTATCAATATTTAATCTAATTTAATCATACCGAATCACATTTCAATTAAATATACCGTAAAATCATATAAATCTTAATTAGCACAAAATATCAATCAATTTCAGATTCGGCCGCCGATAAGGCTTTCAATTTACAGTTTAAAGCATAAAACATGAACAGATAATTTAACAGTCAACAGATAGAATTGCATTCAAACTAGCACAATCAATTAATCAGTTTAGTAATTCAGTTAGTCAGTCAATTAACATGCTTAATCATAGATTAGCACTAATCGGTAGTGTTATCAGTAAACAGTAGTGAGGGTTGTCACACATAGCATATGGCTCAACTCAAAGCATGCGATTAGTGCACGTATTCGAGTAAGTAAAAAATGACAATATGGTTAGAATGATGAACCGAACCCTTATGCATGCAAAATGAATGGATGCGAGTCATGGAAAATGCTAAGGAAAACATGATGCTATATAACCACGATAAGCGAATAAATAAAATAGAGAAATAAATGGGAGTTGGAAGACATACACAATATTACAATTTTGCCCTCATGCAAGAGGATCTGAATAAATGTCCTAAGTAACTAATTATTACAACACCAAATTAATTAACTATTAACTAGCTATTACAAATTCAAAGCTAATTAACTACAATACACTAATTGATCTAAGAGATACAAGCTAATGAACTCAAACAAGAGTTGAAGAACCACACGTGCAACTCCTCTGTTCTGTTGCCAGATTCTGTTCTGTTCGCAGTTAGAAAATAATTCTGTTTTTATCGCAGTTTCTACTCTGTTCTGTCATGAAAATGACACTGGCTGCCTAAAATAGAATGGCCGGCCGGCTTTGAAAAGTGGTTGGCCGGATGGAAGGGTGGTCGGCCGACTACTATTTTGAGGTTTTGCTTTGCTGCAACTGAATGGAAACAAAGCAAAACCAGAGTGTTTCCAAGGGATGTTTATCCTCTCTACCTCTCCCTATCATGAAACTGATCAAGGGATGAGTAGAATCTGTCCACAAATCATCAATTATTACAAAGTTGTTGCGTGATGATCTATGAACCAATAGGATAAAAAAATCAATGAAATGAAATGAAAGACCAACAACGCCTCTTTCTTATCATAAAGTTACCTCAAAGAAAGTGATGGACATCGCTTCTTGAACCATTGAACGTCACTAGAGTACGCAATGAGTTAAGATGCAATAGGTTCAATTAACGTCCGATTGAACCTGACTTGATTTTATTACATCTTTACCACTTTTACCATTTTTATTAGCCTCTTTTAACATTACCTTTCCATTCTTTATTCATTTTTGTCCAAAAGTGAGAGTTATGTCTACTAATGAAGAGAAGTGTCAAACAAGAAATTGTCCTTAGCATGAGAGAGATGTAATGTCTTGGTAATGAACCTTCGAAGAGATTAAACCATTAAGCATAGAAGGTCTTTTTCTCATGCCTTAAACAATAATCAATTGTTTGAAACAACTCTTAAAAAAAAAAAAAAAGCAAACCAAGAAATGAGGGAGGTTGCATAGATTATTATTACAAGTGTGAGTATATGTATGAAAACTATGGAATAAAAAATAATTCGAAAAGCTAAAAAAAGTTAGCAAAAATGAGAGAGAATTAAAGCTAGTAAGTAAGTCTAAGGAAGGGTGGCTAACCCCTCCATTTTTTAGACCTTAAAACCACATGTTTTAGCCTCTAAAAGCTCTAAAAATTAGGGACCAAAATTTGAGAAACAAATGGGAAACACAAGGATAAAAGCTTATGGAATAAGGTTCAAAAAAGGGTGGTTAATCCCTCTACTATTGGTAGCTTTAAATCACAAGTTTCAGCCTACCAAAAATAGTGTAAAAAAGAAAGAAAAAAGAAGGAAGAAGTAATGTAAAGATGGCCAAAGTTATACCTCTTGAAGAGGAGTTACTCTTTTGTTCACAAACCACAAAGTATTCACTCTCAATGGCTGAGATTTTAGTTCAAAAACCTCAGCAAGGAGGTTCAAATTTTTGGTTTAGGAAGTGTATATATAGTGTATGTATATTGCAAGATAGAGAGGGAGTGTATTTGGCAAGTTTTTGAACTTTGACAAATTTTTCTAATCTAAAATCAAGAGGGGTGGGCTTGTATTTATAGAAAAATAGCTTCTCCTGTCGAAAATAGCTGTACAGAGATAGCTGGTGCAAGGTATGCACATGAGGGGGACAGTTGGCTGTAAATATCTATCTACCGAAACACATGGCCGGCAGGCCACTCTAATTGGCCGGATTTTTCACCAATTGGCCAGCCAGCTACTTGCAAAAAAACAAAAATTGTTTTCAAGCCCGACTTCAAACGGGCATATCTCCCTCATCCAGACTCGATTTTAGGTAATTCTTGAGTCTAAATTGAAGTCTTAGTAGTCTACTTTCCAATGGTGGTGGCCTCACATCTAAATTCTAAGTATACAAAGAGATACGCCGAATTTAGTGAAGGCTGCTCATTTATTTCTTAACAATTTGATTCTCAACTTTTTCCTAAACTAGTTTTCTTCCATCCCCTCCTATTTCCTTTAACTCCAAACCTATAAATAAGATATTTTAAAATATTTTTCAAAGATTTCACCTCCCTTCAATTTATTTCCACTTTGTCCTTACTCGGTTTACTAAAAAGTGCAATATTTTAATCGAAATACGAGCCTCAAAATATCGTAAAAGCATTGAAAGAAATATTTTAAAGAGAGGTTTTTAAGGTCTAAAATAATTTTGGTCAAAATGGGGTGCAAGGTTTGGTTTTGAAGCTCAAAACTGAAGCTTTCTGCTGAAGAAATTGAGCGGTTGTAGAACATATTATTTCATTATCGAGTGTTCAACCTGAGGCGCCCAAGTTTTAAGGGTGGTCTAAAATGGGTTGTCTACAAATATCTCTTACAAGAATATCAACAACAGTAGTGGCGGAATAAGGATGAGAAAGAGCACTAAAGTGAGCATATTTGAAGAGGCAATGCACAACCACTAAAATTGTAGTTTTCTAATGCGAAGATGGCAATCCCTCAATAAAGTTCATCGATAAATCAAACCACACATCATCAGGGATTGGCAAGGGGCTAAGAAGTCTAGGGGGAGAAATAGTTTCTGTCTTGTTGCATTGATAGACATCACATTGAGCAATAAAAGTTTTTGTTGTTCATTTCATACCAGGCCAATAAAAACTATGATGTAGACGTTTGTATGTGTGTAAGAACCCAAAATGACCTCCTGTTGGGGTTGCATGAAATTCATGCAATAACTTAGAATACCAAGGAGAAGATGGAACAACCAAAATTCGACCTTTATAGCGAAGAATGCCATCAACATAAGAATAGTGCTTCTTAGGCGAAGAAGAGTGTTGAAGACCATTAATAATAGCACGCATTGAATCATTATAGTGACACTCACAAATAATATCATCAATTCCAAAAAAAAAAGGGAAGATAAGGCAAGAAGATTTGATGGCTCGTGGACACAAGATAAGGCATCGGCAGCCTTGTTGTCAAGTCCTGGGTGATAGATAATCTCATAATTATAGCCCAATAATTTAGACAACCACTTTTGTTGTTCAAGGGAAGAAATTCATTGTTTTAAAAAATATTTTAGACTCCCATGATCTGTATAAATTTTAAAGTGACGGCTTAATAAATAAGGATGCCATTTTTGGACCACACAAACAATAGCAAGCATCTCTTTATCATAAATTGAGAAATTCAAATTTTTACCAGAAAGAGCCTTGCTAAAATATGCAATAGGATGACCTCCTTGCATGAGAACAGTGCCTACCGAAGCATCACACTCAATAGAAAATTATTTAGAGAAATCAAGCAACACCAACACCAGAGTTGTTGTTAAGGCCAACTTCAAATTAGAAAAAGCAGTAACAGCGTCATTATTCCAAACAAAAGAATCTGTTTTTAGCAGTTGGGTCAAGGTGCACTGATTTTGCCATAGTTTTTAACAAATTTGCGGCAATAACCGGTTAAGCCAAGAAACCCACGAAGACCCTTAATGGAGGATGGCACAGGCCATTTGGAAAAACTAGCAATTTTGTTACTGTTAACTGACACACCTGAGCTGATTGAAATAATATGGCAAGATACCTAATTGAGCTTTAAGCAAAAGAGCATTTTGATTCTTTCACAAATAGGTGATTAGCACAATGATAGATAAATGGTAAATATGATCTGAGAGGGAAGCACTGTACACCAAAATATTATCGGAGAAAACAAGCACAAACTTACGTAAGTAAGAACGAAAGAGATTGTTCATTAAACTTTGGAACGTAACAGGAGCATTAGAAAGGCCGAATGACATGACCAAAAATTCATAATGGCCATCATGTGTGCGAAACGCTGTCTTGGGAATATCTAGTTCTTGCACCCAAATTTGATGATATCCAGAATGAAGATCTAACTTAGAAAATATAATCGCACCATATAACTCATCAAGTAGCTCTTCTACCACTGGAATAAGGAAGCGATCTTTGATTGTAATTTTAAGTGCACGATAATCAACACACATACACGCTAAGAACCATCTTTTTTGCGAACTAACAAAACTAGAGACAAATATGGACTTAAGCTATGACGAATCAAGCCAGCCTCTCGTAACTCCTGAACAACTTTTTCGATTTCATCTTTTTGGAAGTGAGGATACCGGTAAGGATGCAGATTCACCGGTGAAGACCCAGGTACAAGAGAAATATGATGATCATGAGACTTGACAGGTGGAAAAGTTGTGGATGTACCAAAAATATTCGAAAATTGAGAAAGAATAACTGCAACGTCAATAGGCACTTTAGAAGGTACAGTTGAAGGTAGCAAACAATCAAAATTTAATTGTAAAAGGACCCCGTGGTGCTCACACTGTAAAAGACAATGTACTAGGCCATTATCCATAAGCATGACAGTAGGAGTAGAGATGGAAATGGATAACCTACCATGTGGATATCCATGGAGACCTTACCCAAATACATGAGTTTTTCCCTTTTTTCTTGTCCGTCGAGTAGGATAAGTGATGTTCTTTAAATCTCCACCGAGGATGGGTACCCACTAATTTCTCCATATTTTTTTTTTAGGTACATCGGAAAATAATTTCTCCATATGTTTTCACTACTCTGTTTACAATTAGAGTTCTAATTCTCACTCTCTCTCATCCTCTCACTACAGCAACGGCGATTTGCGATGGTGACAATCTAGCGGGGACAAGATTGTGACTATCGATAAAAAACGCGCAATTAATCATAACCAAACACATGGAAATTGAAGATAAAAATGTACAAAATTTCAATTAAGGTGATCACTAGTTAAGATGAAAATTGGGAAATTCAATCTAAGGTTACCATCAAATCAGAGAGAAATCCAACAAAACAATTACAGGAGATATTGAAACAAGAAAATTCATTCTATAAATGCAAATATATATATATATATATTTTTTAAAAGAGAAAAAGATGGAAACAAGAGCAACAACTCACCTTCAGATTATCGAAAATCAATTAATAGAGAGAAGAAGGAGATACATAAAATTAAAAAAAAAAAAAAATTTAAAAAAGGAGATGGAATTTTTTTGTAGGAATAGAATTTTTCTAAATAAATTTAAAAAATTCTAAATATACATAAAATTTGATAAGAATAATGTGACAATGTTAATTAATGTGTATTTGATTTTGTTGTTAAGCCAAATAAAATAAAATAAGATTGAATGTATACTTAGCTTTGGTTGTGAATCTTAAAAAAAATAAAACATAAAAAATTGGTTGTGAACGTTAAAAAAAAAAAAAAAAAAAAAGGGGGGGGCCAAGTTGGGTTGGGAAAAATCCAAACCCATTAGGAGATGGGGAGAGTAGTACCATGGGAAATGGGAAAAAATAATTATAGGGGAATGGAGATGAGGAATTAATATCCACCTCATTAACCCCCATTGCCATCCCTAGGTAGGAGAACCATCACCAACCAAAGTGAACTCTTGATCGGTGACTTGAAATTTCATGGTTAAATTGCGAAAATCCCAAGCAATTAAACCTAATGATCGTAATCATTGTGCTCCCAAAACCATCTCACAGCCACTAATAGCCAAAGAAAAAATTCAGTGGAAACTATATAGCCTTGTAAATTAAGTTGAACATCAAAACACTTACCTAAGCTATTTAAAAATCCACCATCAACCACCATGACTTATAAAGACTTGTCCCTTTGAATAGAATAACCACACTGTTTAGCAATAGAATGATGGATAAAATTATGTGTGGAACTGTAGCTTGACTTTTTTGTGCCCCTTTTCGGAAGACGAATAAGCCCGACAGTATCGGACTCCTGCGGTTCTGAATCTGATCTCACAAGTGCAATGTGAAATAGATAAACACCAAAGAGTCCAAATCCGACAAATCTTTTTGGAAAATTGATTTTGAATCAAATTGTCAAAATGGACTGCTTTGCCAGATATAGAGTCGCCACCTAAAAAAAATTTAGAAAACCCATGACTTGTACCAAAGGCCACATGTCTGTCATCACTAAGATTGTCTCGGCTCGAGAACTTAGGTACGAGATGGGAAGGTCATGAATTGAGCACCTCCGCTCGCCCGATCAAAGATTGGCCTCTACTAATTATGTTATGAATTTTATTTATATTATATGCTCTTATTTCGATTATTAGCTACCTTACTATGTGATGCCCACACACACAAGCATAGATTAATTTGCAAGAATTGAAATATTTGATTCATGTTCATTTGCAAAGTTGTTTCGAATATGTACCACTTGAAAAAGTGATCGCATATATACATTACTCAAATTATTCTATTTCAAGCAACTAGCCTTCATCTACAGGCATTCAAACAGTTTATCAGATAAGCACTTAGCCTCATGGTGAATATGCTTTGATATGGCAACAACCATATTCATGCAATATGCTAAAACAAATAAAAGCTCACCTAGTACTCCAAGCCAAAAAAAGATAAAGGAGTTAGAACAATGCATGATCCTAACTTATGCAATATGACTAATACAACACATGTGATATGCAGTTACTAAGCTCGGCTACTAATATAGCATATGAATCAATTGAATAACGTGCGATCTAAGCACGTGCTCAAAGAATGTTTAACTAACAATACAAGTTAGAATGATGACTCGGTGCATGCAATACAAGTGGATGCAAACATAGAGAATGCTAAATAAAACATGATACCCTAATCTAACCATCATAAGCAGGTAAATAAAAGGGAGAAAGACGTGGAGTTGAAAGACATACATATTATTACAACATTGCGCCCTCACATAGGAGGATCCGAATGAACAAACTAGCTAACTAATTAAAACTAAGCTAATTAATTAACTATTACAAACCTAAATGAATAATTTAGCTAAATTACTTAACTAATTAAATAATTACAATACGAAACGAATTAGCTATTACAAAGCCACTACTTCAAGCACAACATTAATATTAACATCATTTCACGGATCCCGAGGATCGAGGGAAGGTTTATGCATGAATGCGTTTCTACCCAAACAAGGCCACTGTTCTGCTGCCAGATACCTCTGTTGCACAATAGAACACTTACACTGTTTTCCACCTCAAGATCAATTTTGTTCTACTTCAAAAGTACACTGCTGGATTTTGCACAAGTGGCCGGCAGGCTAGAAGTGATGGCTTGACATCCACAAATGGTAGCCTGCCGACCACTGTTGCCTGGTTTTTCCTGCTGCAACAGAGAGCAAACAAAGCAAGAGCAGGGTATTCTCAAGGTTTGTTTGCACAACTTACCCCTCCTTATTATCAAACAGCAGCTTAAAGGAGTGACAAAATTTGATTCACAAACCATCAACGGGTGCAATTTCATTACATGATAGCTTATGAACCAAAAGTGTGCAAGTTCAATGAATGCAACAAAACAAGACTCTAAAAACCACCTCCCTATCATGAATGATTAAAAGAAGTAGTTAACAATGAATCTTGAGGCATTTGCATCACTCCTGAGTATGAAACGACTCAAGACTCAAGGGTTCAATTAAAGTCCGATTGAACCCAAACCAAATTATTATCTTGCCCCTTTTTTAGTCACCAATTTTATTACTCCATTTTAGTTACCTTTAAATTTTTTAATCAATTAAGTCCAAAAGTGAGTTTAAGTTCTCTAAAGGAGAGAAGTGTCAGACCAAGAGTTGGCTTAAGGCATGAGAGAGATATCATGCCGTTGTTAATGAACCCCTAAAAAGGATTAAACCATTAAGCATAAGAACCTCAATCTCAAGCTTAAAAGAACAATAGGTTTGAAACAACTCTCAAAGCAAAGCAAAAGCCAAGAAAAAGGAAGATTGCAGAAGTGATTAAGAGTGATCACAAGTATGGAAAACCATAAATAAACACTATCAATTCAAATAGGATGGTGGCTAATGGCCTAAACCACCAAACCTATGAGGACAATTACACTCTAAGCATGCAATAAAAAGCTCAAATGTAATGAACACTCAAAAACAATCTTAAAATAGGTCTAAAATAATCCTAAACACATGCTGGAATTAAGCTAACAAAAGCTAGAATAATAAGCTAAAACATGGAGTATACTAGGCTAGTAAACAAACACAGGGAGGGGAGGCTAACCCCTCCAATTTTGGACTTCAAAACAACATTTTAGCCACTGAAAAAGTTCTGAAAATCAGTGTTTAAAAGCTCAAAAAAAGGTAGTGTAAAGGTAGGAAACACAAGGGTAAAGGCTAGAGAAGCAAGGTGGAAAGAAAGGTGAACCACCCCTCCACCCTTTAAGGCCTTAAACCACAAGTTTCAATCCAAAAATACAGAGTTTATATAGCCCAAAAATAGTGGGAAAACAGTAGGAAAAAGAGTAAATAAAGCAAAAAAAGAAGCAAAGCTTTATACCTCTTGAAGAGGAAAACCAATTCTAGGCAACAAATCAAGACTTACACACCCTCAAAAGCTCAAACTAGGCTCAAAGTTTCCTCAGCTCAAAGATGGTAATGTTTGGTTTAGAGTGTATAAGCAAAAACTTGCAAAAAGCTAAGAAATTTCAAGAGAGAGAGAATTATAGAGAGAGAAAGAGAGAGAGAGAGAATTTTTGCTCTAAAAATTCCAACCTTGAAAATGGAAGGGAAGGCCTCCTATATATAAAAAACCATGCAACTCCTTCAGAAATATCAATACATACACGTGTAAGAAGGTGCATGCATCTGTACCAACAGTTAGCACAACTGACAGAAAAGTATCTGTAAAACACATTTTTGGCCGACAGGCCACTAATGGTGGCCACTAGGTCACTCATGCTGGCCGGCAGCCCACATCAGTGGCCAGCAGCCAAAATTTGTGGCCGGCAGCCCATAGTTGTGAGCGGCAGGCCACAAGAGGTTGTAGACATAAAAAACTCCAATTTTGGTCCAAAAATAAGGCAACAAGTATGTAGGGTTTGAAAGGCTTTAAAGCTGTGACATTCAGCTGAGGACTCCGAGCACTTAACAAGCATACACACATTCATCATTGGCTGTGCAAGTGGTGACGTCCAAGTTGTAAGGGCGATCAAAAATGGGGTTTTTACAGGAACCAGAGTTGATGAGGACTATAATAGGTTGATTTTTTAGAGTGTCGTTGATGCGTATAGTTTCAAGTTGAGTTGACCTCCATAAGAGCACGTAACAAAATTTCAGAAGTTGGGGATTCTGGGACACTACCAACTACGGTTTCAAATTCAAAGTCCTCAACTTCGACCTCCAATTCACCTTCCATAAGATAATTGCGGCTTTTGGTATCGATGACCGGGCTTATAAATCTCATCGCAATTAAAACAAAGACCCTTCTTATGTTGTTCCTTCTGTTCAGTCCATGACAAACATTTGACACTAGTAGGTAAGGATGACAATTGGTTAACAGGCTTAGGTACACAAGATATGTTAGAAGGCCGTGAAGAAGATGGACGAGAAATAGTCTTGGTCATATTATGTGCGATGGTTATTGTAATTACATCCTCTTGGCCAAGTGCTAATTCAAAGGTCTCAGTTAGACTCATTGGATGAAGCAAATGAACACCAGCCCTTATGTCGGCACGAAATCCATAAAGAAAAATACTAATTTGATACCACTCAAGCAAACCTAGAACCATATTAGTAAGTTGCTCAAACTCCGTAATAAATTCACGAACAGTGCCAATCTGAGACAGTTTGGCTAATGAACTACAAGGATCAATGTGTTGTCGAGAACCAAAATGGGTGCATATGGCTTGAGAAAATTGCTGTCAAGTCAAAACCCTAAGGGACTGTTTAACCCAGCGATACTAAGAAATAACATCGCCTTGAAGGTGCATTGCAGCCAAAGGAACCATCTGTGTGTCTAAAACACCATTAAGTTCTTGATATTATTCAGCCTGAAATAACCACCCTTCAGAATCAATACCGTTAAATTTTGGAAAATCAATTCAGAGAGTTCGACCCTAAAAATTTGGACCAGCACGCCGATTGTTGTCGTTGTATTGTATAGGTGGATTAAGATTGATGCCAGGTTGGGAAAGGCGAACTTCACATTGCCTATCCTGCAACAGCGCTTGGATATTTTGAAGAATGGTATTATTGGTTTGTCTATCACATATTAACTCTTGCATATTAGTAGACATCATGTCTATCCTAGTAGTAAGAGCAACAACTTGTTCTTTGATTTTTTTAACAGTCATGTTGATGATGATGAATGGCAAAGTAGGAAGAAATAGAAGTTTAAAGATCGAATGCTCTGATACCAAATGATAGGATCCTAAACCCTGAATTTGATCCTTTATTGGGGATCGGTCACCAACAATACTTTGAATTGGGAATTAGCCACCTAAACTCTTAATATTATTAAATCTCTTCTCCAAAACCATTACAATAAGCATCCTTATATAAGAAAAATAACATAAATTTCCTAATATAATTAGACTTCCTAAATTGATTAGATAATAATTGAAAAGAAGTAGAATTCTTAATATAATTGGTTTCCTAACATAAAAATATCTTATAAATTAATTGGAATACAAGTACTTGAAAGAGAAGTTTTTAATAAATTCTCTTAATTAGTATATATTTTTAGTACTGGCTTTACAAAAAAAAATCCCTTTGTCTTATTTGACTTTTGGATACTTCTCAAAATGTTGTGGAAGACTCTAGGAGAATGTTTTAAAAATTGAACTGGTGAGTGAACCGAAAAAAAATAAAATAAATGGACATCATCATTAGCCTTCTAAAATATTTTAAGATATTTTTATTTTTCTATTATATTCTAAAATTATCTAAATTATTCTAGCATATAATGGAGTTCCCATACTCTTTTCTAAAATATACTAAAACCTACGAATTTCTCTAGACATGCATATTAGATTTCTACACTTGACTACCCATTAAACATGTAAGACTCGGTGAACATCATCGACCAGAACATGTCATTCAATGGATCTTGCCCATCTTTGGTTGATTGAAAACAAGTTTTGAATTTGTATTTTATATGAATAAAATTTCTTTAACAGTTCATTCACAAGAAAAATTGTTATTATTATTATCACCGAAGGAAAGATTTTTCTTTGATAAAAGTTTTTTTTACGGTTCAAGTTGATACGTCGTACTTATCTAATAATTAATATGAATTAACCACTATTCACTCGATTTTTGGGTGTTCAAGATGTAGTATTAGAACTGCCATGTAAGCTTTTATTTATGGAGAGTTTGAATCCCTCTCTTTCACTATATCTTTAGTGAATTTTTTTTAATAAAATTTGGTTAAAACTCTTTCATAATAAAATTTTTATAGATTAAAGAGATTTGTAGAAATTTTTTTTTGATAGGACCAACACATACCACTATTCTCAAAATATTTTTAATAATTAATTTCATATTTTAAACTTTAAAATAATATAATTTTTGATTTAAATGTTAATTTTTAATAAAATTAATAATTTTATAATCCTTGCAGTGAGATCTATTAAATAAGATCCATATTAATTATAAAATTTTCAACAAAAATAGCAAAATTTTTACTATCGAAACTAATGCTAAAAGTAATATTTTACTAAGTTTCACAATAAAATTTTATTTTCAAATTTTAGCATTTAAATAGTGAAATACTATTATCATCACCAAACACCATATTCAGTATAATTGTTACCACACCTAGTAAAAATATTAAAAAAATGAAATAAATGTAGCAGAGTAAAATTTTATTGTTAATTTAACAAAATATCAGTAAATATAAGACAAATTACATATTGTTATAGCAAATCAGAGTAAATTTTTTTAATTATTTTTAAATAGAGCATCGACAAACAAAAAAACATATTACATATTGCCATAGCAAACCAGAGTAGAATTTTATTGTCATTTTTAAACAAAGTATTGACGAACAAAACATAAGCCACATATCACTAGAGCAAACCAAAGTTAAAGTAGTCTAACCGTAAACAAAAACACTATTATTCAATCAGTTCAATAAAAGAAAAAAATCATAACAAACGAAAATCACATTGTTCAATCTTTAATTTCACCTAAAGAAACCTTAAACAATTATTCACTCTTCATTCGAAGAGACAAATGAAATACACATCAAACTCGTGATCTCATCCAATCTAAGCTACCTTGAAGTTTTACAGCTCAAATGGAGGCAAAAATTACACTATTCTCTAAAAAATGAGGCAACAATTTTCATCACGTGCTTGATATACATTATATAAGAATATAGTGTCAATCCAGTAGCAAACTGGAACATCAAAATTTCTGTATCAATTCATCACACACACATCTGTTTGCATATAGTTGCTGCTACCTATGATTCAACCTTGTAATCATCATTTACATGTGGGAGATCAACAGGTGGTGTCCAAAGAAAATGTCACAAAGCTTTACATGTTCCAAGACAACCTCATTATAATACAAAACCAACCCCACCCCACCCCACCCCCAAATTCATGGTATGATATCCTTTTTTGGGGGAGGTAATAACCAAATAAATCTATGCAAAGCAGTCAGTGATACGAACTTTGTACTCTTTAACCATCTGTTCTCTTGCGCCACCAATCTTTGCTCGGCCTCAGAATTTGTTTAAATAGGGCAATTTTAGGGACATTCCAGTGCTCCACATGCCTGAAAGATTCCAGAGAGATCTAGATGAATTCAATAACATAGGAGAGAGAGACACGAAGAAGCATAAATAGCTGGGTATATGTTACCTGCATACTTTTCCAGAATGCTTGTCGAAATAATACTGTGTGTATCCACTAGCTGTAACAGAACTCAACACGTGTTCAAAATACATAAAACGGACCACAATTGAACTTGTTATTTACACATTTTTATCAACAGATTTATGCATGTTAGATGTATCAGTAAAGGACAATTAGTGCCTCCTGGTTCTTACGGCAGGCTGTTCAACTCCCATTCTCAACATGTGCATAAATCATTGCCTAACAGCAACAATGACTTCCCAACCTGCCTTAATTGCATAGAAGGGTTAAAAACATACCTGAGAGAATAGGCTTCCACGGAAAGGACAATACACAACTAAAACGCCAGTGTCCGATTCCCTTATCCTGTATCCAATATGGCTTCATGTCAAAAGTCAAGTAGAAAAACTAGTAATGAAGAGAGGTGATATTCATTGACCTTAAAAAAAAAAATTAATTTTTTTCATTTAAAAAAAATTGCATACATGGGAAATAAAATGCAATATAACACATGCAGACTTCAGAGAAAATGATTATATTTCAGTAAGTGTACCTCAAGATCCTCCCACTTCACGAGTTTCATGTTTGACTTCTCAATGAGAGAGCCAAAATTAGTACAGTTCCTCTTGAAACGTCGAAGTCCCCTGAAGGAACCCGCTGGATCGGCAAATTCACAGTCTTCCTCATATGCATTTAGTGTCAGGTTTCCTATAATGTGAAATTAGAGAAACATTCATGCAACACACTGGGAATTTAAGTATATGCATCACTCATTTTCTCTTCTCTCATTTATTTTATTTTTTATTTTTGTTGATGCTTTGCATAGAAAGAGGGGGAGAGGCTACGGGTGTAGAACAAATCAAACTACTCAAACTTCACTCATGTAAATTAAATAAGCAAAATTTGAAAACATTTTGAAACTCATTCATTTTTTGAGCTCAACTCGAACTGTAGGATTGCATAAAAACTAAGCTACTTGACTTGACTAAAGCTAAAACTCGTTTGAGATTGGCCCCAAACCTAAACAAGCCCAGTTTAATACATTTTGAAACATGTTTGCCTTTCAAGCCAAGCATAACAATCAAATAGTCAGCTCGACTCAACTCATTTAAAGTCCTCATACTACTTGAGCTAACAGCTTGTGGTGGTTATATGTTCTTTTTTTATTTATACAACATTGTAGTTGGTATGGGTAAAATTACCACATTTACACTGATTTCAAACTAAGCTGATTGGAATGATTAGTGAAAGGGGTGAAAAAAAAGAGAGGAAGGGAAGGAGAAATGGATTAATTTCTTGATCATCCTGGGAATATCAAACCCATTTAAAAGAATTAAAAAAATGGGAATATCAAACACCACTTAGAGCATCCGCATCAGCTTCTTCAAATTTTTAGTCAAATTATAGCTAAAAAAGCTATTTCACTATTTTAGCTAGTCACCTCTTTAGTCTTTACTGCATTAAACTCTCTATTCTAACTTAACTTTATTAAAATATTATTTTGTTATTCTTTTTTTTATTTATTAAATTGATGAGTTACCAACCAAATAATTCTTAAAAAAAAAAAAAAAATTAAAAAAAATTGGCCATTGACTGGTTGACCGGCCGGACTTCCAGACCGACATCCGGTAACACTAATTTCCATGTTGTAGTGATGAACAGTACCTCGATTGTTGTAATGAGGTACTATTGCACTAGTAAATTAGCGATCAACGGTAGCGAGACTGATGCAGTCCATTTTTTATGAACAGAATCACTAATTTAGCTAAAAAACGATTTTAGCTAGTTTGATGCGGATGCTCTTACGTTATTATTTGTAGGCAATCTTTGAAGTGTAATAATTAAGACCATCTCCAATCAGACTAAAATCTTTCATTAAATTTAAATTTGATGAAAATTTGGTGAAAATGTTGTTCTAACCGTTTTACTAAATTGGTATCAAATGACGGAACCCTACTTTTTTCATCAAATCACGAAACGTTTAATCTTTTATCAAATACCATGGATGACCAGATGGATGACCGGCTAGACCGGACGAATTGACCTCCCGGTCGATCAGTTGTTTGATAAAAATTTAAGGTTGGAATGCTTGGTATCAGAGCAGAAGCTTTAACCCAAATTTTTACTCAAATTTGATGAAGAAAAAAAAAAGAGTAAGCCTTGGAGATGATCTAACAAATTTGAATTTGATGACAATTTAAAAAAATGAAATATTGGAAATGATTTTTTTTTTTTAAATCAAATTTGATGAAAATAGAAATTTAGAATAAGAGGGAATTTTTAGAAGATTTTGATGAAAAAATTAGAGCATTTTATATCAAATCAAAGGTTTTACTCAAATTTAAAATCAAATCACGGGTGAGGAACTGCGCTACCAAAATGAAACCAGAGGCAAGTTCAAATTATATGTTAGCTTAACCAGTCAGTCACTTTGAAGAAAATGAAAGTCAATTAGATTAAATTGACACAACTAAAATTAATTCAACTGAAATTTAACCCTTTTGTTTTTGTCATCTCAATTTTCTAGGAAACCAAACAGAACCGACAGCAAGGTTTGTAGAAGGAAAAACCTGTGACGAAATAAGACCTCTGGAAGTCCTCTTTAATGGTGTCTACAACTACGTTTCGATCAAGTGTGCCCAATCCATCTACGGCGAGCTCGACAACCCCACCGGAACTACCTTCAACATTCGACGGTGGCGATCGGACGAAAGAAGCGGCGATTCCGAGGAGCTCAGAGCCATACCAAGCCATCTTCAGCAACACATTTTTGGGCTCAGACTGTTCATTTTCTGGCTTTGTGGATGAATTGCTTGTTAGATTATCTCCTCTGCATCGGAATTTGTAGACTCTGCTGTGGCGATTTGGCCGGAAAATGAGGCGGCGGTGCTGCTGCTGGTGGTGCCGGTGAAGGGTGTGAGTGGCGGAAGCGAATGACAAAGCGGTGGCCATAGCAGAGAGAGAGAGAGAGAGCTTGGAAGTGTGTCCCGTGTTTTCTTCTTAAATATCTTTTGGTGTTAATAAGAGGAATGGTAGCCATGAAAAATGAAAGTGCTTTTTTTTTTTTTTTCGGTTAAGAAAATAATTTACATAAAAAATGGATAAATTACAAATATATTTATAAAATGTATTTAAAATATAAATTGTATCGTATGATTTTATAATTATATTCTGTCATTTTAAATTTTTAATTACATCGAAAATATTTTTTATTAATAAATTATTAAATTAATTAATAATTTTTAATGATGTAGAAAATATATTTCAATTAATTATTCTTATAAAAGTAATTAAGAATTTCATTTTTTCTATTGTATGTCATTATTTTTTTCCAGTTTGGATCTCATAAACAAGAGCAATTAGAATATCACCCATTCTTTTATCAAATTTAAATTTGATTAGTAAAAAGCTAAAACTAATTTCTAATAAATTCATTTAAGTTGCATCAAATTAAGGAACATGCAAAAAACTTATGGCGGGAAGATGAAACACCTCTTTTACCAAATTTTTAACAGTCATTTTTAGTTTTATTTAATGAAATTTTGAATAGAGCTTGTTGTATATAGTTTTTTTTTTTTTTTGGGTCATAAAAAAGGTTATAACTGGTTTTTTAAATAAGTTCGATATTTTTCAAAAAGATTTGATAAAAAAAAAAAAAAGGATTAAAGTGTTATATGCCAAATTAAGTTTTTAATATAAATAGAGCAGAACAAGAAAAAGATAAAATTTGATGACAATAGACTTTTATTGAATTCAAACACTTTTATCTTAGGTGATGTTTGGTTTTCTTTGGGCTAAATAAGCACAAAAGGATAAAAAAAAAGAAAATGAAAAATTCTCCTAAAAATACTCTCCCTAATCCCCTTAATTTCTAATTTTGGAAACTGTTTTCTTTTCTTTTTTTTTTGTTTTCTTTTTTTTTTTTTTTTTTTTGCTTGATATGGAATTCGGGGATTCGGGCCCCCCAATTTCGGGGGATTCCTCACGGCCCTAAAAAAAATCTAAAAATTACAAAAGGATAAAATAAATAAAAAGACAAAAAAAAAGAGAAAATTATTGATAAATCCTATTTAGAAGTGTTTTAGCTCAAGAAGTCCATGAAGGAATTTTTTAATCCATTTAGTCCCATGTATGTATAGTTTTATTCCATAAAGTCCTTTTTCTTCATTTACACTATTTTCTTGGACACTTATGCCCTTATATTTAATTTTGATACCCTTATAAATATTTTTTGAACGGTTAGCAATTTATGATGTGAACATTCATATTTTAAAATTGACATTGGTAGGAATGTAAAATTGGCCCGTGGACGGCCCGAAACCCGTCAGCGAGACGGGGCGGGCCCGGCCCGTTGACAATGTGAATATTCACATTGACATGTTAACATTCACATTAATAGGAGTGTAAAATTGGCCCGCATCCCGTAGCGGCGCAAAACCCGCCCGCAGTCCATGGGCGGCCCGGGGCGGGCCCGGTCCGGGCCGTTGACAATGTGAATATTTACGTTGACATGTTAACATTCACATTGATAAGAGTATAAAAATTGGTCCGCGTCCATGGGCGGCCAAAAGCCCACCCGCGGCCCGGGGCAGGCCCGGCCCGGCCCGTTGACAATGTGAATATTCACATTGACATGTTAACATTCACATTGATAAGAGTATAAAATTGGCCAGCGTCCTGTAGGCAGCCAAAAGCCTGCCCGTGGCCAGGGCAGGCCCGACCTGGCCCGTTGACAATGTGAATATTCACATTGACATGTTAACATTCATATTGATAGGAGTGTAAAATTAGCCCGCGCCCCGTGGCTGCCCGAAACCCGCCCACGGCCCGTGGGCGGGCCCGGCCCGCTGACAATGTGAATATTCACATTGACATGTTAATATTCACATTGATAAGAGTATAAAATTGGCTCGCGCCCCGTGGCTACCCAAAACCCGCCCACGGCCGGTTGACAATGTAAATATTCACATTGACATGTTAACATTCACATTGATAAGAGTATAAAATTAGTCCGCGCCCCGTGGCTGCCCAAAACCCTCCCACGGCCCGTGGGCGGCCCGGGGCGGGCCCGACCCGGCCTGTTGACAATGTGAATATTCACATTAACATGTTAACATTCACATTGATAAGAGTATAAAATTGGCTCGCGGCCCATGGGCGGGCAAAAGCCTGCCCACTGCCCGGGGCGGGCCCGGCCCGGCCCATTGACAATGTGAATATTCACATTAACATGTTAACATTCACATTGATAAGAGTGTAAAATTGGTCCGTAGCCCGTGGGCGGCCCGAAGCCTGACCGCAGCCCGAGGCGGGCTTGGCCCGACCCGTGACAATGTAAATATTCACATTGACATATTAACATTAACATTGATAGGAGTGTAAAATTTGTCTGCTGCCCGAAGCTCACCCTCGGCCCGGGGTAGGCCCGGCTCAGCCCGTTGACAATGTGAATATTCACATTGACATGTTAACATGCACATTGATAGGAATGTAGAATTGGCCCGCGGCCGTGGGCTACTCGAAGCCCGCCCACGGCTCGGGGCAGGCTCGTTTGGATCCGGGCCCGAGCATGTCCGAGACCCTAGGCTAGGGCCTAGGCTATCACTTTGAAGCCTGGCCCGGCCCATCGGCCCGCTTAAGGCTCATTCAAGGCTCGGTCCGAGACCCAGCCCACCTAAGGCATAATGTCTTTTTTTGTGGAAAATAATAAAATTTTGGTAGAAAAAATTAAAAAGAATTAAAAAAAAATGGCCAGGCCCGCCCAAGCCCGGCCTAAGCTCGAGCCTAGGCCTAGGCCCACCGGCCCGACCCGAGGCTGTCGTCTTCGGGCCGCGGGCCAATTTTACACTCTTATCAATGTGAATATTAATATGTCAATGTGAATATTCACATTGTCACGAGCCGGGCCGGGCCCGCCCCAGGCAGCGGGCGGGCTTCGGGCCTCCCACGGGCCGCGAGCTAATTTTACACTCCTATCAATGTGAATGTTAATATGTCAATGTGAATATTCACATTGTCACGGGCCGGGCCGGGCTCGCCCCGGGCCGCCACAGGCTTCAGGTCGCCTATGGGACGCGAGTCAATTTTACACTCTTATCAATGTGAATGTTAACATGTCAATGTGAATATTCACATTGTCACGGTCGGGTCGGGCCCGCCCCGGGCAGCGGGAGGGCTTCGGGCCTCCCACGGGCCGCGGGCTAATTTTACACTCCTATCAATGTGAATGTTAATATGTCAATGTGAATATTCACATTGTCACGGGCCGGGCCGGGCTCGCCCCGGGCCGCGGGCCAATTTGACAGTCTTATCAATGTGAATGTTAATATGTCAATGTGAATATTCACATTGTCACGGGCCGAGCCGGGCTCGCCCCGGGCCGCCCACGGGCTGCGGGCCAATTTACAGTCTTATCAATGTGAATGTTAATATGTCAATGTGAATATTCACATTGTCACGGGCCAGACCGGGTTCGCCTCGGGCCGCGGGCTAATTTTACACTCCTATCAATGTGAATGTTAACATGTCAATGTGAATATTCACATTGTACATGGGCCGGGCCCCTACACATTGACGATATGAACATTCACATTGACGGTGTGAACATTCACATTAGGGGTATTTTGGTAATTATGTCACCTATAGGACTTATTGAAACATAAGAAAATAATATGAACTAAATAGAACATAAGTAGATACATTAGGGGTATTTTGGTAATTATGTCACCCATAGGACTTATTGAAACATAAGAAAATAATATGAACCAAATAGAACATAAGTAGATGAAAAGGGTATTTTGGTCTTCTTATCTCAAATAGGACCTAATGGAATAGTCAAAAAGAATATGGGTTGAATGGAACATAAGTAATTAAAGATGGATTTATGGAAAAAGCTCCCCAAAGAAAATATACCATTCCAAAGTGAAAAAGTCAAAAAAGCCAAACAAGAATACCAAACAAATAAAAAAGTCACAGACTAAAAAAGTTAAAAAAGCTAAAAAGCCAACTAAAAAAGCCATTGCCAAACGAAGGCTTAGGGGTGTTTTGAAAAGTTGATAAAAAATTGATTTTTGACTTTTTACTAAACTTTTTAGCTTTTTAAAAAGTGATTTGAAAAGTTGATAAAAAACTGACTTTTAGTTTTTTGGTTTAATATTTGTTTATGGTGTCAAATCAAATTAAAATGACCAAAATACCCTTACCCAACATAAGAAATTTACTTTTTTATTTTTTTGTCATAGGCCCTAATTTGTAATTTCACACTTGCGTTTTTATGACTTTCCAAATGAATTTTGTTACGTTTTTGGCCACTTACATTTTTGTAACTTGGATCAAAACGCTGCGTTTTTCGAAACTTCCCAAAACAGCACTTAATGGATTATACATTTCACTAAAATCAAAATAATATTTTGTAATTTTGTCACTTACTTTTAAGACTTTTATCATCCCAATACAATGTCTTGGAATTCAATATGTGCGTTGTTGAAATACTATACAAACTAATTATTCTTATTAAAAATTTTTACTTAATGATATACGCAGTAATAAAATTTTAATATTTAAAATAATATAATATAGATAACTCATGACAATTTATGGTACATTTTGTATGGAGATAGAGAGGGACTCGCCTGAATTAGTGGCCGTATTTGGAGGGGGAATCGTTAGAGGTAGTGGCCAGAGGCTAGAGTGACCGGCAATGGTGATTGGTAGCAGATGATGGCTAGAGGAGTTGAAAAAGGGAGGAAAGAACGAAAACTTGTTTCAAAATACATGTAATACACGTGAAATGCAATTATTGTCAAACATAACCAGCAATCAAATTACAAATCAAACTCAAAGTGCAGCAAACAAAAAAAATGTTAAAATTGGTGTTTGAGAGATGGAGCTATGGTTGGGTTCGAACCAAATGAACAAAACACTATCATCATACTCACACTACACAAATGCTCTTGGTCAATTTGATCAACCCAATTTATAAAATTAACATTAATCACATCTAACATGCAAAATTGAACAGCAACCATAAGCAGAATGCCTATCTTAGCTGTCCTAGAGGCACATAAAATTACTGATGAGAGAAAAAGTGCAAGGAATAAAAGCACCTGGATGTTTCCTTTAACTTAGTTCCCAAACATTGTATGAAGCACCCAATCTTCAAAAGCAGAGCGCATATCAACACCTGTCACTAGTATTAAACATGTGTTGGAATGCCTGCATTGGTTTTCTTGAAAGGCTATCGATTCAAACAAATTGCTGGTTCTATCAAAATAAGCTAGCTTTCAATACAAAACGGGTTTGGAGGTTTATCAGAAAAAGAAGAAGAGATACATGTATAAAAATATATGCATATTTATATGGTCATAGACACACAAGTAAACACCACATGTAGACATTCCCAAAAAACATTAACTGATAGCAACAACTGAATGATTAATCACAGAACAGTTGTTTCCAATCTAAACATAACTTGAAATAAATATTTAAAAAAATGCAATAAGAAACGAAGTACAAGAAACTATTCGTCCCTTAAAAAAGTAAAACACTTATCTCCGTGCCCTGGTCTTTGATTTCGAATCAAAGTGATGAGACTTCAGCTTCTTCTTGCGCACCACAGTAGAGGGACCACCACCCTCTCTGAACGGCATTCCCATGAGAGCAAGTAGTCTATATCCTTCTTTATCTGTTTTAGCTGTTGTAGTTATGCAAACATCCATTCCCCTTGGCTTACCAAGTGCATCATACCTGATCTCTGGGAACACACCCTGTTCCTTGAACCCAATGCTGAAGTTACCATGCCCATCAAAGCTATTGGAGTTGACACCTTGGAAGTCCCTTGTCCTAGGCAGCCCCAAATTAATGAGCCGATCAAGAAACGAGTACATCACCTGTCGCAATTGGTCAACAATGAGTGGACAAAAACACATATAATTGATTTAACTATACAAATGATGACATGAATTTAAATTGCCAAGCCCCAACATTCACTTGTGTAATGTAGACATCTAAACTCGTGCAATCGAATGAGCATAGTTTCATGCTCATCACAGCCTTAGGCATCTACTGTAGTGTGGCTACTGGCTAGCATTTACGAAACATTCAATAGAGACTGCAGATTGGCATAGCTGATTACAAGAAATGTTGCATCCAAAAAAAAAATTCTTCAATCCAAATCCCTGATTTTAGTCTCCTCTTAAAACATAATCCTACCTTGTTTATGAATGCCAATATAATAAGAATCTTAAATGTCACCATTCCCTCCAATTTCCAAATGAGATTAAGCATCAACGTTTCAATCACATAAGAACAATGTGCACCCTTGTTTATTATTCTTCCTCATTTCTATTTCCAATATCAATTGCCAACTAAGATTAGTAAAGGCATGCCCCGATAGGCTCATAACGGACAAAATGAGCCTGAATTCTAAGGGCCCCTCGTTTTATGCCAGGCATGTACTAAAAATCCAAGCCCAGCATTGTGTGGTCCTAGATAAAATGCTCAATCATTGGAATCGAGTAAACATATCAAACATCCGCCCCCAGCCTTAAGGTGCAAGTTTGAGTAACGAGAATCAGCCTCTCCACAAAATGTGAACAGAAGGTGCCTACCTACTACCTATTCCAAACCCTTTTGTAAGAGGAGGCCTTGTGTACTAGGTACAATTTTTACTTTTTTATTGAGTTTATATGATAAATTAAGCATTACTTGAATATTACTCTTGTACATTTCATCTTTAAATGTATTGTGCATCAGATAAGAAAAATGCATCATTCCAATATACAACATCAGTCACGACCAAGGATGTGTAACATTACCAGGCTTCAATAAGAGACCGATTAATGGGTTTTCGGTAATAGACCAATTTGAGGATGAAGAATGAAAACCTCAATCAGTAACAGGCTCCAAATAAGTGTTGGTATTCTTTGTTTACTGGCATATCCATGACAACCTTACAGTCATATACCATGCATGCACCATGGGACATCATTTCATTGTGCAATGCGTTTAGTGGGAAAATCTGGTTTATGCTGAATTTTATGCATTGAAGCCTCATGTAATGGACTTTGTAAACATTTAATTCTAAACATAGAGCATTGCAAGCAATAATAAAAACAAATTCTTGAATTCTAAGTTGAAGATATCATGGGAACAAATTCAAGAAGAACCCAAACATATATGCACATCTAGGGTGAAAAACATGCTCACATTTCCTCTGAGAGTGACAGCAAGCCCAATTGGTTGACCCTCTCTAAGCTTGAAGGTGGCAATGGCCTTCTTTGCCCGTGTCTTCACTGGCCTTTGCCCTGTGATATTTGCCAAATCGCCCATTGCTGCATCCAAACCCTTTGCATTCTGTGCAGCATCTCCGATTCCACAGTTTACCACAATCTTCTCAACTTTTGGAACCTAAACATATACTGAAAAATTAATATATTTATGAATAATTATAGTAACATCCAAAAATTAAATCAAGGAAGCATCAGAGGTAGAGAATTTAGGGTTTGTAAGTTTCAACAGGCAAAGGAAAAAGTATATTCCTCTTGTGGGTCTGCTTATCCAGATGGACACATAAATAGATGCAGAAAGTATATACATCAGTATATATTTTATTTAAACATTTACATAAAATGTTTCTCCCAAAAAACTTACCAAATAAAATGTTTCCCCTAAAATAATTGTAACCGGGCAAAAAAGCAATTTGCTTGGCAGCGGGGAAAACAGTAATCCTTGTTTGGTTGAGGGATTTGAAAAGAGAAACGAAAAAAGTGTATGAAATTAAATGAAATATAAGTATATTTTATTATTCAAATTATATTTCACTGGCCACTCTATTCAACAAAATTGACGGTGTTTTAAGTCCTACAACTAATAACGCAAAACATTATAATTTCCATATCTAATGCAAAATAAACGTGAATCTCACTAATACATCTAGATAACCAATCATACACTAATTTCATGAATTGTTAATCCCTGGAAATCAAACAGGCCCTCAGGTTTCGAACAGTACATAATTTCATCATCCAACTCCCAATTTCTTTTCCTTTCCCACACTCTCCCCCCTTAATATATACGCGATTCTAATCTCTTTTCTTGTCCTACATTTTCTCAGTATCCAAACACACAAAAAAACAACACCGAACCCCACAATTGCACCGAGAACTAACAAATTACAATCATATTCATACATACACACAAGTATATATATAGAGAGAGAGAGAGATACATAGAAGCTTTACCTGGTGAATGTTGGTGTAAGAGAACTCTTCTTTGAGCAGAGGGACCATCTTTTGGAGGTAGGTCGCCTTGAGACGATTGAGCTTCTCTGACTCCGTCTTCTCCACCAGGATTATCCCAGACATGGCCTTCACCGAAACGCCACCGAATCGGTGCCTAGGGTTTGTGGCCGGTAAGCGTACGGTTGGAACCGCAGGGAATTGGCCGTGAAACGGCGACGCTGCGGAGTGGAGGAGCGCGGGAGAAAACGCCATTGGAGAGTGTCGAAAGTGTTGGTGCAGACCGAAGAGGGCCTTAGCTGAAGATGGTGATGAGTGGTGCTGTTCGGAAAATAGGTCTGGATTTGAGGATATTTACGGAAAAACCTGCGTGGTAATGTATGTAAATTTTGGCGAGGACAAGGGTGGTTTTTGCCCTTGGGTTTTATGTGAACGCTTGAAAGGATAAGAGAAAGGTGGTCTTTTTTTTTTTTTTTTTTTTTTTTTTTTTTTTTTTATTAAATCAAATTATACTTCTAAAAAATTCTTATTTTCAGCGACAAACCTAGACGTTATGAGTTAAAAAAAAAAAAAACAAACAACAACGTGCACACCATAAATAGACTATTGTAATATTTGGAAGTATCTTAACGAGTCCTTGTTTTTTAGACTCAGAAATTTTCCTTGACCCTTTACAAATCCACCTGGAAGATTCACTCCACGGGCCTACATCAATAATTGGTACTTCAGTAGAAGAAGACAAAATCTGAAAAAGATAAGGCCTCTCTTCAATTATCAGAGAAATGCATACCAAGAAACGATAAAAGATTCTGTAAATATTTGTGTCTGTAATTATTTGCATCTGTCAGTGATAAGACTTTTCCTTCACTCACTACTTTAATAGAGCAGATGACCCCCACCCTGCTCCATTAAAGAAAAGCTGTGAAAATCCTTATACGTGTCTTGTAATAAATTATAGTGTCAAAATTTTATCAAAAAAGGAAAATTGAATGATATGTGATGGGGCCCGAAGCAGTACCCGATGTCATTATCCTAATCTTTTATTGATAAAATTCTATCCATATCTAGAATAGTAATTTGAGTCAAAATCTGTACATTTATGGCATAGAAAAATTTGTAACATCTATGGCCTAGACTTAGGTAGTCTTTAAGACTTTTGAGTCCAAACTTTTGACGTATAGATTTTTTGGCTTGTATGTATGTATTTACCATGTGTATAAATTGGCATTCATGCCAACGAAAGAAGCAGAATGAAAAATTCCCCTTCACTCTACTTTGTAAAAATTTCCAACCCCTCTCAGAAACCTCTAAGTGTACCAAGTCTTTCAGAATTTCAGAGTCTGTAATATAATCTTTGTAAGTATATTCCTTATTAATATGAAGTGTGAGTAGTCTCTCTTTTTCCCTAAATATTTCAAAAGGGTAACTCTTCTATTCTAAAAATTTATTTTCTTTTTGGAAAAACTAAGTTTATGGAATGCTTGTTTACTCATTAATATTACATGCTTTGCACCTTCGTAGTATCTGCTGTTTTCTATTTTATTACTGAGTGACCTTAGTTGAAGAGCCCGTGTGAGCCGTGGTTAGGCGTTTGAGAGCAAATTGTAGGCAGAAGGGGAAACGTAAAAAATAGAAAATAAAAATATACTATGTTGAACGATATACTATGTTGAACGAAGCTTAGCTTCAAGGTGGGAGTACATGTAATGAAAACAAACATTGCCTAAAAATAGTTTTGCCAAAGAAAAAGAATTTTAGAATAAAAGGAGAGCAACCCGAGTAGAAATATTAAGGAAATATTGTCCATAAAAGGAATTTAAAAATCAGAACTTTATGCCCTTAGAAGAAAAACTTAGGATTAAAATCAAAATCAGTATTGAACTTATACAAGAATTAGAAGATCAAAAATTAAGATATCAATTTCTCTTATCATTAGCTTTTGGTAGATCCTTAGAAAATTACAATTTAAAAAATTTCTCAAATAAATAGACAGATAATTGTAAAACAAGAAGCCTTAAAGTTAGCCATACAACAGCTTGAAGACCTATTAGCATAACTGTAGAATTAATTAGATAATTCTCAGTCCAATTTCAAAATAGTGGTAGACCACTAACTCATCACCCCAAAAAATTGGTATCAGAGCAGTGTTCGGTTTTAGGACAGTTTAAGTTAGTTTAGGCATTTTGCTTATGGAAATAAAGTATTTTTTATTTTTGGACAATTTAGATATAAATTTCATATTATAGTAGCTTGTAATAATTTTAAAGTAGGATTTAATTTTGTGTATGAAAATAGTAGAATATTTAGTGAGAGGGTAATTTATAAGTAAATTGGGCCGAGCTGGGTAATGGGCTGTTTTGTGGGCCGCGGTAAAAAGGGCCAAGTGAAAGGACCTTGCAGTTAGCTCGGTCCAATTGTGGTTGTGGTTACCACGGTCGGTATGGTGATAATTAGCTCGGTCATGGTTTTCAGAACCGAGGTATTTGGGCTTATGGTGGGACCTTGCTCTCATTGGCTCGGTCGAAGCTTACTGCAGTTAGCTCAGTCTCGATGGACCAAACTGAGGTATAAGCAATGAAGGGAAGAACCGAGCTAGTTAGAGCTCGGTCATTTCTGCCGCTTTAGCATGGCCATGCTAGCTCGGTCGTTTTGTCATACTACCGAGGTAAAACCATCTCACTTGGTTTAAGTAGTGAGGGAGGTGTTGAAGGATAAGCATAATCTTTCAGGAGTGTGATTTCTAGGAGGACTCTACATGGGAGAATAAGAGTCCTACTAGGATTGTGTCGCACGAAACCTATAAAAAGCTCATAACAGAACCTATGGATGAGGTAACACAACTTTGATTTCTGAATACATAGAGCTTTTGTCTACTTGTCTATTTGGGCTGACTTAGGCATCGGAGAGTTATCCGGCACACACCCGCCGGCTAGCTCACGTTTGTGTTTTCAGGGAGTAAAGCGACGACGTTTGGAAGAGCGCAGACTTGATCAACAAGATTATACGAGAACATTATTTCTTGCTCGTACAATTGGCACCGTCTGTGGGAATTCCAGAAAGAACAAAACCTCTTGATCAAGTTTTTCCTCTCCAATGGAATTAATGGCGCACAATGAAGATTTGCCGCAGTCCGCTATCGACGAACAAACCCCAGAGGGGGGTGGGAGGCGCGAAGGTTTGCCTTCTATCTCTCCCATGGCAGATTTAGAGCCCCAGCGACAGAACCCCCGGAGGATGCAAGGGGGAGGTGGGCTAACAGCCCCCGTCGCTCTCAAAGTCCTGAAAGACAGAGGCGGAGGATGGACCCTCAAGTTCTGGAAGATCGCGTGAAGGAGCATGACGAGTTAATACGAAGGATGGCGGCAGACATGGAGTCTATGAAATGCCAGATCAAAGGAAAAGGGAAGGCGACAGGAGAGGGGCGCAAAAGCAACACGCCCCCTCGCCACTCGGAAGATCGTGGTAGGCATACCACGCCATCGCAAGTAGAGAGTAGGAGCCTGAGAACAGGCGACACTCTGTCAAGGACTTCCAAGACTCGTTACTCCAGGTCTGAGAGAACGAGAACTGAAAGGTCACATACTAAGAGAAGCACTTATCGGCCTTCGCACACACACCAGACGTCATCCAGGCACACGAAGTTGCCTAGATCATCTGACTTGCGAACTGTGCTTGAAGAAAGGGCACGATGGAAGGAAGATACTAGGGTACGCGACCCGCGTAGAGTTTCAGCCCTTCAGCGGTTGGCCCCTCGGATGCATAGGAGCGTCGAGGTAGGAATGCCAATACCACGCCTTGCTTACGAACCAACAGACAAAGCATTAGTAAGGTTGCAAAGCTTGCCGTTCGTTCCGGAAATTGAGAACGCACCACTACCTTCGGGCTTTCTTCAGCCTAAATTCACTACTTATGAAGGCAAGACGGACCGCTACATGCACCTAAGTCACTTTCGCCAGGTTATGGTAGTATACCGGTGGAACGAGGCTTTAATGCGCATCATTTTCCCATCAAGCCTTGGCGACCTAGGTTTAACCTGGTTTGAAAGGCTACCAGAAGGCAGCATCGCCTCTTGGGCGCAATTGGTAGAGGCGTTCGTGACTAGGTTCAGAACGAATACCAAAACACTAGTGGAGATCGATCAGTTACTGTCCATTGATATGGGCGACAAGGAGACGTTGAGATCCTACAATAGTCGTTATTGGGAAACCTTCAACCAGATTGGGGATTGCCCTACATACTCGCCATTGCACAATATAAACGGGGCCTGCTAGTCGGCAACAAATTGAAGGACTCAATTACCATGACGCCACCCCTCACAATGGAGGCCTTGATAGAAAGAGTACACCAGCATATTCGGGTGGAGGAGGATGGCATCCGTGCTAAAGCAAAATCTGGTGCGACAACAGTACCAGATAAAAAGTCTACGGCAAAAGTCAACACGGTAGAACGACCAAGCAGGAATGGGCGAGGCAGGCAGGCCAACAGAAAGGACCCAGACAAAAGGTGGTTAAGAGTTCGCATTGCCATTACCACGGTGTTCAAAAAACCAATCTACCGATTCTCAGTGAGATACGCGATGAACCTTTCGTCCGATGGCCAGCTAAGTTGGGAGAAGCATAAAAAGATTATGACGAAGGATCCCGGTGCACCTTCCATAATGAAAAGGGACACCGTACAGAGAATTGCACGCCGTTGAGATAGCATTTGGAGGAGTTAGTGGCAGTTGGGCACCTGGACCAGTACATAGAAGGAGGGACACAACCGGCCTCCCAGAACCACGACAACCCAAACGGAATGCCGATCGACGCCCTAACCCTCAAGGCGTGATTAACGTAATACATGGGGTATTCGAACTTGTGCGGGTATGTGAGCTCAGGGGAATGATCAAGAAGGTTGAGCACTTAAGGGAGATATTAAGTGCACAACCTACCATCAAAAAAGGGAGAATAGAGGCCACAAATGTCATATCTTTTTCAGACAAAGATTTAGCAAGGATATACTGCCCTCACAATGATGCATTGGTTGTCACTCTACGCGTCAAGAATTTCGACATCAAACAGATTTTGATTGACCAAGGAAGCTCGTGTGAGATAATGTATTACGAAACCTTCAAACAATTGAAATTTGAGGACAAAGACTTGGCGCCTGCAACATCTCCTCTAATCGGATTCAACTCAATGCCAGAGTGGCTAGTGGACAAGATAATCCTCTCAGTCAGAGCAGGTAGCATGACGAAACAAGTAGAATTCTAGGTATTGAAAGTCCCTTCCACTTACAACATAATCTTGGGAAGGACGTGGCTGCATGCCATGCGATCGGTAGCATCAACCTACCATCAAGTATTGCGGTTCCCCAACGAAGCCAGAGTAATTGAAGAGGTCTTTGGAGACCAAATTATGTCCAAACAATGCTTCGTCATAGTAAATGGCAGCCCCGCTGCCAAAGGATATGTACAGATAGTGGAAGAACCTGAGAGCAATGAACTGTTTGCGGATGTTGGCAAGGTAGCTGAACAGAAGGCGATGGAAGACTTGGTACAGGTAAGGATAGATGAAAAAGACCCAGAAAAGTTCTTTTTGCTTAGCTCGTCTTTGTCCAGCACTAAGAGGATAGAGGTCATGGAATTCTTAACCTCTAACATCGAAGTGTTTGCCTGGACACCGTATGACATGCCTGGCATTGACCCAAACTTCATCTGTCACCAACTGAACGTCCACCCAATTGCCAGACCAATTATATAGCGCACTCGCAGATCAGCACTCCACTATACCGAGATAGTGGCGGAAGAAGTCGGAAACTTGCTGGAGGCAGGAGCTATCAGAGAAGTGCACTATCCCAGGTGGATCTCTAATACCGTAGTAGTGCCAAAGAAGAACGGAAAATGGCGTGTCTGCGTAGACTACAAAACAGTCAACAAGGCATGCCCAAAGGACAGTTTTCCCCTACCACGGATAGACCAACTGGTAGACCTGACGGCAGGACACAATCGACTTAGTTTCCTTGATACGTACAGAGGTTACCATTAGATCGCTATGTATGAACCAGATTAGGAGGTCACATCCTTTACAACGCCTAGAGGATTGTATTGTTACAAGGTCATGCCCTTTGGCCTAAAAAATGCAGGGGCAACATTCCAGCGGATGGTCACCAAGATGTTTGAACCATTGTTAGGCAGAACAATGAAGGCTTACATTGACGACATGGTGGTCAAGAGCCAAGATGAGAAGGACCATCTCAGGGACCTAGATGAGATGTTCCAGATTCTGAAGAAGAACAAGTTGCACCTAAATGCATCCAAGTGTGCATTCGGCATAGGATCGGGCAAATTCCTAGGCTTTCTGGTGACCAACCGAGGTATAGAAGCAGACCCCTCTCAAATCAAAGCAATCCAGGATCTTGAGAGGCCCAACACAGTCAAAGAGGTGCAGCATCTCACCGGCCTAGCAGCCACACTCAACCGGTTCATAAATCGGTTGTCAGACAAATGTCGACCATTTTTCTAAGCATTAAAGGCCAAGTTTGAGTGGAATGAAGAATGCGACCGCGCCCTAGAAAGCTTGAAAGAATACATGTCTTCTCCACCATTGCTAGTAACCCCAATACCTGAAGAAGAGCTCTTTTTATACCTGGCAGTTTCACAGCACGCAGTCAGCGCAGTGTTGGTCAGGGCAGAAGGAATCCAACCCCTGCCCATCTTTTATGTCAGCAAGACATTGCTGGGTGCAGAAACCAGGTACTTACCATTGAAAAAACTGGCCTTAGCCTTGATGATGGCATTAAGGAAGTTGTCGCATTACTTCCACGCCCACACCATAATCGTCCTCACAGCTTTTCCATTAAAAGCTTTGTTTGAGAGGGCGAACTTTTCTGGGCGAATCTTAAAATGGGCAGTGGAATTGGGACAGTTTGACGTTAAGTTTCAACCCAAAACCGCAATAAAAGCTCAAGCTTTGGTAGATTTCGTGGCAGAATTCACACCAGGAAGTCATCACATCTGCCCAGTTGACTTAACAGGTACAACCGAAATGGGGATGGAAAGCGCCGCAAGAAATGCGCAACCCCTAATACGGGATGCCCAGTCATATCCCAAAACAGACTGGAGTGAAGAAAGGGAGGAAGAAGCAAACCATGCTACACCAAGCAAAGACTCAACAACAAGTAAAAACTTGGTACAATCAGATAGTGAGGGGCAAACAATAAGTGTGGACTTTGAAGAAAATACCAGCAACACTCATGACCCCAAGGCTTCTCCGATCCCTCCACTTGCTGGAAGTTGTTCGTTGGAGAGATGTGGAAGCTCTTCGTGGATGGAGCGTCCAACAGGCACAGTGCAGGACTTGGCATAGTCCTTATCTCACCAAATGGCTTAATAGTGGAACAAGCAGTCAACCTTGGCTTCCCAGCATCAAACAACGAAGCGGAGTATGAGGCGTTTCTGGTAGGACTAAAATCAGCACTCTACATGAAGGCCACCGAGCTAATGGTTTACAATGACTCACAGCTGGTAGTAAACCAAATTTCAGGCGACTACGAGGCAAATGATGAAAGGATGGCTAAGTACCAAGAGTTAGTCAGAAAAGAGATCGTGAAATTTGAAGTAGTGCGGATAGAGCAGATTGGTAGGGAAGAAAACAGTAGAGCAGACGAACTAACAGGCTTTGCTTCGATGGCATATACATCCATTCCACATTCGTTACTGATTGACTACTTACCAAGACTAAGCATTGAAGAACCCGAAGCAGCTGAGGTATGTTGCGCCGAATTAGGCCCTTCATGGATGGATCCCATTATAATGTTCTTAAAAGACGGCGTCTTACCCGAAGAGAAGAAAGAAACCAACAAGATTAGAGCAAAGTCGCAACGATTTTGGCTCTCCCCATCAATGGCCTTGTACAAAAAATCCTTCACAGGACCTTACTTGAAATGCGTCCATCCCAGCAAAGTCGAGGCATTCTTGTTCGAGATACACGAAGGCGTATGCGGAAGCCACCAAGGAGGAAGATCATTGGCTTACAGAGTAATTTTGCAGGGATATTGGTGGCCTTACATGCAAGCAGATTCAGAGAAGTATGTCAAGAAGTGCGAGAAATGTCAGAAGTTTGCACACCAAATACATCAACCAGCCAGAGAGCTTCTACCATTAACTAGCCCATGGCCCTTCACAATGTAGGGCTTGGACATAGTAGGACCACTTCCAACAGCACCCGGCAACAGAAAGTTCTTTCTTGCACCAACAGACTACTTCACAAAGTGGGTGGAGGCAGAAGCACTAGCATCAATAAAAGAGAAAGATGTGAAGAAGTTCATCTGGCAAAATATCATCACTCAGTTTGGCATACCAAAAGCTCTAATATCTGACAACAGCACTCAGTTCGATGGTAAAATTTTTAGAGGCTTTTGTGAAGAATACAAGATAGAATTCAACAACTCTACACCGGCATACCCCCAAGCAAATGGCCAGGCGGAAGTATCAAACAAAGTCGTCTTAGATGGATTGAAGAAAAGGCTGGAGAAAGCAAAATGCAAGTGGGCTGGGGAGCTCTCTTATGTTTTATGGGCTTACTGTACCACACCTCAGCGAGCAACCGGAGAAACACCATTCTCCTTAGCCTACGACATGGAGGCAGTAATCTCACTGGAAGTCGGCCTCCCCACAATTAGAAGTGAAAATTTTGACCCAGACCTGAATGGAGAAGTCATAACCTTGGAACTTGACCTAGCTGAAGAAAGAAGAGAAAGAGCACTGGTCCACATCGCTTCATATCAGCAAGAGTTATCCAGAAAACATAACAAGACAGTACATCCGAGGCAATTCAAGATTGGAGATTGGGTACTGCGCAAAGTAATGGGAAATACTCAAGTACCCGGAGATGGCAAGTTAGGACCTAATTGGGAAGGACCATACAAAGTGGTTGGATTAGCAGGCAAAGGGGCATATCACTTGGAAGATGGAGACAGCAAGACCATTCCCAGGCCGTGGAACACCGCCAATCTCAAACTATTTTATTTTTAGCTTTTCTTTAAAGTACTTGTAATTTTTCCTTTTTCAATAAAACAAGTAGTTTCTTTTTAGTATAATTGTTTTCTGCTGTAAAAGTTGTTTTAGTGAGCTAGGGGCATTGAAAGCAGAGTTGGCCGAAATAACCAACTTTGCGCTCTTCAGCTGAGATCAGGATCTAGGCTGAAGAGGTTGGCTGGAACAACCAACACTTCTCCTAAGCCAAGATAAGGATCTAGGCTGCAGGACGTTTGGCAGGAATAACCAAACACTTCACTCTAGGTTGGCAGGAATAACCAACTTTGAGCTCTCTTCAGCCAAGATCAGGATTTAGGCTGAAGAGGTTGGCTGGAAAAACCAACACTTCTCCTAAGCCAAGATAAGGATCTAGGCTGCAGGATGTTTGGCAGGAATAACCAAACACTTCGCTCTAGGTTGGCAGGAATAACCAACTTTGAGCTCTCTTCAGCCAAGATCAGGATCTAGGCTGAAGAGATTGGCTAGAAAAACCAACACTTATCCTAAGTCGAAGATAAGGATCTAGGCTGCAGGAAGTTAGTTGGAAAAACCAACATTTATTGCTCTTCAGCCGAGATAAGGATCTAGGCTGAAGAGGTTGGCTAGAAAAATCAACACTTTAAGTACTCTTCAGCCGAGATAAGGATCTAGGCTGAAGAGTGGTTGGCTAGAAAAACCAACACTTAGTACTCTTTAGCCGAGATAAGGATCCAGGCTGAAGAGTGGTTGGCTGGAAAAACCAACACTTACTACTCTTCAACCGAGATAAGGATCCAGGCTGAAGAATGGTTGGCTGGAAAAACCAACACTTGATACTCTTCAGCTGAGATAAGGATCCAAGCTGAAGAGGCTGGCAGGTATGACCAGATAGATTTCATGATTAAGACCGAGATAGACATCTCGGCCAGAAAATGTTATACTTTATTCAGATTACAGTTGGAAAATAAGTGCAAGCATGGAGTAAACCGAATAGACAGTTGAAACAAAAGAAGCTTTCATTCAAAGTTCACATCGAAGGTACAAAAGGTGGGCCTCAGCCCAGTTACAAACTTTTTCGTTAAATAAGGAAAAAGAAAAAAATCAAGAAAAGAGGTCGTCAAGATCCGCATCCAGATCAACTCGAAGCCCGGTTTCAGCAGGTAGCTCGGTCACGTTGTCTACCAAGTCTTCCACCGGTGGCTCCACTCGAGCTGGCTGAACAGCGGGATCATTGATGGTCGGGGCGTTGTTGGGCTCAGATTCTTCTTCATCATCCTCAACTTGAAGAAATTTTTGTTGAATGGCGTGGGCGTACTCTGCCATGTAGCTCGGTATGAAATGTGGAGGAGGGTTCAGAAAGACCTCGGTCTCTTGGCCATGACCGAGCTGCGCCACGGCTGCCTTCCACCCACATTTAAAAAATATATCCTTAGTAGCTTCGCACTGCTGGATATAAGTGGCTTCACCCTCCTTGTAACCGCGGTCTTCTGCGTCTTTTATCTTCTTCTTCAGCTTGGTTATTTCGTCGCTCTTCTTCTTCTCGACCTTAGCCAACTCACGCAGATAGCGGTCTTTCAGCTCGGCCAAAGCCTTTTGCTTGTCCGCCTCCGCCGAGTCGACTAGTCCGGTGAGACAGGCAACCTCTGATTGTAGCTCGGTCATTCTTTGTTTGGCCTCGTTTAGCTCGGCCGTCTTGCTGTCGACTTCAGCCACGGCCAGCCTTGTCATCTTGCGCAGTTCCAATACTCGCTTATGCGCAATGTGGTTTTTCTGCATGGCCTGCGAAAGGAGAGATAGCAAATATGAGTAAAAACCGAGCAAACAGATGGTACAAAATAAAAGACGATTAGAAGGAGTACTTACCAACACCATTGACTTTGTCACCGACCGGATGGCCTTTAGCTCGGTCAAATGTTCATGATGTTCCATATCAGGGGGCAAGCACATGCTCTTAGCTAGGTTGAAGGTGAGCGTGTGGTCTTTGTCTGCCACCACTGAATCTGTCTCTCTGATGGCTCGGTTGCGATAGGATAATCTCGGTGCCCATTTAGAAGAGCTAGCCCGGTTAGAACGCTCAGGCTGGGGGCTCGGTGGCATGGTTTGGGGAAGCACTATTTCATCCTCATCAACAAGGCGTGGCTCGGTGGTGGAAGTCCGAGCACACTTGCTTGGCCAGGATGAGGACGGCTGAGCGGTTGGAAGGGCTACCACGGCCGGTTGTGTTTCACCAGCTTGTGGTACCTCAGGTTGGTTTGTCTCGGTGATAAGGGCCCTTACCGCTCTCTTCTTAGCCATTTCTTGTTCTGCAGTTAAAGGGATCAGGTTGATTTGAGGCAAGGTTGGATCTGGTTCTGGCGACGGCTCCAACAGGAAGTCTGTTACCTTGGTCTTTCGCCTGCTGCTGTATCTATACGTCGGCTCAAAGTTGAGTAGTTCGGCCCAACCTCGATTGGGATATCTCAGTGCGGCGCGGAGTGTGTCAAGGTTGGGGTAACTGTACAGCGACTTTAGAAGGTTTAAGTCTGCATAAAGGAAAAAAACAATGGTTAGTACGGTTGAAAATAAGAACAACGAAGTAGAGAAAGCACAACACTGAGCCGAGGTATTTATACTGGCGACTCCTTTGTTTCAGTTAATTCGGTCGCCTGGGATCTGGGCCTCCTGGTCTTCAAAATTCCCAGAAACCCAGAAAAAATCGTCATCATTTACATCTTTGTCTAGGGTGTTCTTTATTATCTTTTCTCGGCGGCGTCTTATTCTTAAATAATAAACCCAGCAATCTTCGTTCTGGCCTAGAGAGTACTGGTGAAATAGCTTAGCCAAACCGAGGTTGAGGCCAAGCCGGCGGTTTAGCTCGGCGATGCCATTTATTATTCGATATGAATTTGTGGAAAGCTGGATAGGGCAGAGATTTGTTTGTCTGAGGAATTCACAAAGAAGAGGCTGTACAGGGAATCGGAGACCAGCCTTTACGATGGAAATAACGTTGAAAGGGACGAAACCCGGTTTTCCCCAAGGAATGGTGTCTAGTTCGGCTAGTGAGAGGTGGACGTCGTCTGGAATTTGGTAATCCTTTCGGAACTCGGCTATGGCCCCTGGAGAGTTCACTAAAAATCGATACTTCCCCATGTGGCCTTAAATTACGTATAATTTAGCTCAGTGTTGAGATGACCTTCAGTATCTCGGTTGAGCGTGCAAAGGTGTTCCTGGCCAACCTAAGTCAGTCTGCAAAGTGCAAAGGAAAAGTGTTAAGCACAGACCGATGGACCGTGCTCAAAGTAGCGAAGGTAAAATAAATGTTGTCTTAGCTCGGCTACGTGGGAGACTGTTCATTCTTAGCTCGATTTGAGCGAGGGATTTTAGCTCGGTTAAGTAAATAAGAAGTTCGTAGCCCGGTTGAAGCTTATGGTGTAGCATTCTTAGTTCGGTTTTGACTAAGTCAGGGAGCTGGTTTTGCCCCGAGATATAGCTTGCTCGATGGTTGAGGCTTTCTAGCGCAGTATTGCACAAACCTAATACAGTTCGCTAGCTCGTACTTAGATCTATTGAAACTACAAGTATGGCATAAAGTTTTAATTCGGTTGTTTAGTTTGGCTAGGTTCGCACCTAATACAAACGACTTCCTAGTTCGGTTGAAGTATTATTTTGGATCAAAAGCATTGTTTCCCAGATTGTTCGTGAATCTAGTGGATCTATTACATGGTTCTTGGGCAAAAGTGGCCATATCCCATGGAAACTACAAAGTGTTTTGAGAAACATACATAATATGTTATGTATTACAAAACGGTACGAAATAAACAAAAAGGAAACAGATTTAAGCCACATACCCGTCAAGAATGAAGGAACTAAAAATGGAAACAATATCAGCAAAAGCACAAGATTCGCAGGCACTATGGTTGCAAGAACAGAGACTCAGAGGAAAAGAGAGAGGGAAGATGAATAGTAGAAATGAATATGGTTTTGGTGTAAAGAGAGTGAAAAAAGGCGGGACTGTTCAAAATTCGCGAGATACAAAGTCGGCGTTGATAGCTGTACTCAACCAGTAAGGGCCAGCCACGTATCTATGGAATAGCAAGCGATTCAGATGACAGCGTGACTGAAGAGACGATTTTTGACGGAACCAATTGGTAGCCCAGCAACATTTTTAGCTCGATTGAAAGGCAAAAGTTTTTAGCCCGGTTGGTAACGAGTAATCCCAATCATGCTGCGCAGATGGAATTAAGGGGCAATTGAGAGGGTAATTTATAAGTAAATTGGGCCGAGCTGGGTAATGGGCTGTTTTGTGGGCCGCGGTAAAAAAGGCCAAGTGAAAGGACCTTGCAGTTAGCTCGGTCTAATTGTGGTTGTGGTTACCACGGTCGATATGGTGATAATTAGCTCGGTCATGGTTTTCAGAACCGAGGTATTTGGGCTTATGGTGGGACCTTGCTCTCATTGGCTCGGTCGAAGCTTACTGCGGTTAGCTCGGTCTCGATGGACCAAACCGAGGTACAAGCAATGAAGGGAAGAACCGAGCTAGTTAGAGCTCGGTCATTTCTGCCGCTTTAGCATGGCCATGCTAGCTCGGTCGTTTTGTCATACTACCGAGGTAAAACTATCTCACTTGGTTTAAGCAGTGAGGGGGGTGTTGAAGGATAAGCATAATATTTCAGGAGTGTAATTCCTAGGAGGACTCTACATGGGGGAATAAGAGTCCTACTAGGATTGTGCCGCACGGAACCTATAAAAAGCTCATAACAGAACCTATGGATGAGGTAACACAACTTTGATTCCTGAATACATAGAGCTTTTGTCTACTTGTCTATTTGGGCTGACTTAGGCATCGGAGAAGTATCCGGCACACACCCGCCGGCTAGCTCACGTTTGTGTTTTCAGGCAGTAAAGTGACAACGTTTGGAGGAGCGCAAACTTGATCAACAGGATTATACGAGAACATTATTTCTTGCTCGTACATTTAGATTTAGAACTCATCAATCATAATCATCGTCTTAATATAGATAAAAATAAATTTCGTTGTAATTTTGAAAGTACTTTTACACATTAGCTTCATAGTGAATATAATCCCCAGCTAAATAATATCATAGATTATCAGATTAATTTTGCAGAAAATATTAAAAATGACGTAGATAAAATTAGTAATCTCTTTACTTCATCCATAGACCATCTTCGTAATACTCGCAGTATAATTAAAAATCAAGATAAAAAATGAGATTACATCCAAGATCAGTGTAGTTCTATCCTACAAAAACGAATAGATTTAAATTTAAAAAAATTTCCCACTAAGTTAGAAATAGAAACTCTAATTTCAGCTACAAATACTAGCAGTTCGAAGCAAATAGAGTTCGAATTTAAACAATTAATTGAAAAAATTCATAGCCAGATAAATCAAATAGCTAAACAAACAGAACAAATCAACCAAATTCAAGATAATTTAAAACAGAAATTAGAAATTTTAGAACAACTAATAAGATCTTAATTTATGAGTAGTGATAAAAAAGCTAATAGGGACTACCAGATTATTTTAAAACAAGCAGATGATTTTCATAATAACCCAAAAGGAATCAGTAGCTATCAAGGAATAAATCAATCAGATAAAATATCAGTAAGACAAAATAATATAGAAATTTTATTTCTAATCAGATTGTGTGAAAAATTTGAAGAATTATCAGAACAACTACACAGTTTAGAAAATCGTTTAGCTTCTCTAGAAAGAATAATACTTCAAAAAGGAAAAGGAATAGAAGGACAAGTAAACAAACCCCAATCTCAGGTAAATGAAGTAGATATAGCTAGATATTTCGAAAAGCTTAAATTACCAAAGAAACCTGTTTTTAGAACTTACAGAAAATAAAGATGTTTAAACAGCTAGTAAAAGGAAATAGTAGCAAAAAGCATAATGAAGATGAAGATATTAAAATGGAAGAATTTATAGATGTAGAACAATAAATAGAAAAATTTAAGAAAGAAAAATTAGAATTAATTCCAGTTAAATATGTATATAAGCTAGGTAAGGTTCATAAAAAACAATATCTATTTAAACACTACGGTGAACAAATGATTAGTGTAACCCATGAAGATGAAAAAGTAGAGCTAAATTTAATAGATAGAGAAAGCTATAATTATGCAGTAAAAGAACACCTCAAAATGACTCACTTAGGATTAATTGTGGTAGGAGTTAAGGCTTTAACTAGAGAAAATTTAGGAACTAAAGTTTTTGTATGTCTTTATGATGATAGGTTTAATGATATAGGACAAAGTATTTTAGGCAGCTATGAATTAGACATGAATTCAAAAGGAGGAATAGTCCATTTTACACTAGATTTCCTATTACCAACCTCGACCTTTCATAAAAAGATAAAAATAGGAATAAAGAGTAAAGGATACAAAATGAAAAAGGGAGAAAAGAATTTATTAGTCTGCACAGGATTTTTAGGCTTAGCAGTCTCAGAAAGTAATACTCATTATAGACTTACAAATGATCAGATAGTTAAGTTATTAGGCGCAAAAGGAATAAAGGTACTACCAGCTAAAAAATTTAGTTATGAAGATAATCCAGCACTATATTGGAATTTAGGAGATTTTCTATGACAAAAAAGGTTAGCCCCTCAAGATAACCTATTATATCAAAAAGCAGATGAAAGTTATGCAGTGAGATTCACTCAATATACGTATTGTAGACACCCCATTTTTGACCGACCTTAAGACTCAGACGTCACCGATTGAGCGCTTGGTGATGTTGCATATTGTACTCGTTCTGAAGTTGCAGAGTCTCGGCCGCGAGCCTTGCCTCCAGACTTCCGGACTCTTTTGTGCTTTGCCTCGGTTTGCGAACCAGGTCCCGTTTTCTCCGTTTTCTCTTTTCGAAGGGAGGGAGAGGTCTCGTAGACCATCTCTCAGTGGCCATAGGCTACGTTTCGTGGTCGTAGGCCATTTTTCCCATTTGGAGCCCGGTTCTCGATTTTCGGAGCCGTCGGCCGTGTGACTCGGTTCGGGACCGCTTAACCACCTCCGTTTGCTTCGATTTTTGGCATACACCTTGTTTCCTCCCTTTTGAGGGACACTGTGGCTCGAGAGACCAACTTCGTGGTCGAACGCCACCTCCGGTGCTTAACAGTCAGTTTTCGGGGCCCCAGGCCGCGCGTTTTGGCCCCCGAACCTTCGTTTTACATCGGTTTGGGTTCATTTTTGGCAGAGACCTTATTTTCATTGTTAGGAAGGTTGTAGAAGGGTGGGAGGCCAGCAATTGTTTTGAAGACCAGCTTTATCCCTTCATCGCTCTTCATCGCCCATTTTCTTTACTAGAAAGCTGACTTTTTCCATTCCCGGGCCACTTTTTCTGACTTTCCACCACACCATTGTGTTGTACACACCTGGGAGGCCACCAATATGGATTGGCCGGCCATTAATTCCCCATGACCCTTTTGAACCCCTCTAAAAAGTTGGTTTTTCTCTCTCCCGGTTCACTTTTTCCAGTTTTTGACCATACAGCTGTGTTGTACACATATGGGAGGCCACCTTTTTGGGGTGGCCGGCCGCTAACTTTTCTTGAACCTTCTGCACTTGGCCGGCCGGCCACTTGAACCTTCTGCACCTGGCCGGCCAAACTTCTCTCTCCTGGTGCATGCCAGCTGTGCCAGCTGTTTTGCACCAGACCCCTGCCCGAGGGTCTGCCCTTTTGGGAGGGAAATTTGAATTTGTTTTCCCCCCCTTTTCTTTCACTCCTTCTCCTCTATAAAGCCAGCCTCTCCCCTCCATTTCTAAGGGTTAGAAACCAGCTGAGGCACCATTATACATACAACCTTATATCTCCCTCATTCAACCCTCCAAACCCTAAGATTCTTGCACCATTTGCACTACAACCCATAGCACCACACCACCATCATCCATTCCAGCCCCTTGGAAGTCATTTGCAGAGGTTGAAAGCTCATTTCCTTGGACCAAAGGCTGCTGGAGGTTGGCTCTACAAGGGTGAGTCCCTATTTCCCCTTTTCTTGCTTCATTTTGTATGATATCTTAGCCCCTTTTGCTTAGATTTTTGGGCTTCGACCTAAACTAAAAATAGTCTTATTTTGAGCTCATATTCATTATTTATTAAGGACTTTTCTCTGTTTGAGGCCATCTGCTGCCCCTTTCCCTTTATCTCTCTTTTAAGGCTATTTCTTGCATGATATATTAGCCTTGCTTGTGAGCATTTCTGGGCTTCGAGCCAAACTTTAAACTGCCTTATTTTGTGCCCCTCTTCAACTTTGTTGAAGGGCTCTTTGCTGTTTGAGGCCTTTTTCTTCCCTGTTTGTTCAATCTCTCTTTTAGGACTTATTTTGCATGATACATTAGCCTTATTTGTAAGCCTTTTTGGACCTCGACCTAAACTGAAAAAAGTCTTGTTTTGACATTATCTTCATGTTTGATTAAGGTCTATTCTCTGTTTGGGGTCATCTTCCCCCTATGCATGCTTCATTCTTTCATGATTAGGGCTATGCATTAGAGCACTTGCATTGGCCATGGTTTGGCCTCTTAGCCACTGAAATCCAGTGGATTTTTAGTGGCTTAGGTGTGTTCTTGAAGGCCAAAATCAGAGGGGGGTGACCCCCTCTCACCTTGTTTTGTTTGATGGTCTTTTTGGCCTTCCAAAGAGGCCCTATCTTGCATGCTTTGTTGACTGATTTCAGGGCCAATTTGATGAGTTTTAGGACTATCATATTTGATTTCCAGAGTTTATTTTTTCGTGCTAAGTGTCCTTGATTCATGTGCTTAATAACCCCTTGTATGCCCTTCCAAAGGAGCCCCTCATTTTTACATGCATTGGCTGCATTTCCATGTTTATTTGGGCATATTTTCATATGTTTTGTTCACTGATTTTTTCTGGTTTAGTGAGATTTCATATGCTTCATATACATGCCATGTAAACCATGTTTGCTAGTCAAAGTTGCATACTATTTTAGTCCATCTTGCTAGCATCTTTTGGTCATGCTTTGAACTAAAAATGTTCATGTTTTGGGACTGCCTTGGTTCTGTATTTATGCTTCATGATCAAATAATGCATGCTTTGTATAGCTATAGGTCAATACATGTGCCTAGTTTTGAGTTTCGGGGCTCATCTCATGCATCGGGTGCTATGTTTCCATGTTTCGGGATCATTTTGCATCACATTTCAGTACTGGAGCTTGCATGTTTGTATGCCATATTTCGTGCCTTGCCATGCCTTATTAGAGTGGCATTTGTGCCTTAGGATCGGTCCTCGGTTCGCGTGCATGTGTGCACGTATCTCGAGTGTCTCATTTTCATCTTATGGCTGCTGATATGGGTGTGGCTGAGGTCCACTCATGTTGGTGTAAGTCCATCATGCATTATGTATGTCATCTTAGTCCTTTGCATTGCGTATGCTAGGCTGTATGTTAGAACATCGTGTATGCCATGTTACATCGTGCATTGTGTATGCCATTTCATAGCATTGCGTATGTTAGGTTGTATGTTAGGATTGCATTCATGCATGTCATGCATATTGCATTGTGTTTGGGATAGGAGTTAGCCCAAACACGGGAAACGAGGGACGTTTCGTACTTCGAGTGACAGAACGTGTCTCAATTCCCGGTCGCCGACACTCCGGATTATCCATAATGGAGTTTAGGTCTTGTTGTGTTTATACGTGCATTCATTTCATATTGAGTCGTGCAATTCGACTCCTCGGCCATCATGCATCGAGATGCGTGATTGGTGGCACGAGGATCGAGGCATGCATACATATGTGAAAATACATTGCCATGCTCCTTTCCTGCTCTCTGTTGCAGCAAATCAGAAACCGACAATCTCTTGGAGCTTCATGCAATATTCCGGGCTTACCTGTAAACAGAGGCTAATTGGGGCATCGCAATGGATTTCCGCGCAAGGCAACTCAAGCATGCATCATTCATCATCCGGAGCAGAGTTGAGGCAGTCCCTAGCTTGCATGCTAATTTACTGCTTTCCTAGATTAATTTGTTAATTAGGATTTTGTATTTATTCGGACTGTAGTTATTTATTCGGGACTGTCTATTATTTATTCGGACCCTCCGAGCGAGGGCGTAATTGTAATAAGTGTGCGTGTGTGCGATGTATGTCTTCCAACCCCACGTCTTTCTCCCTTTTATTTACCAGCTTATGATGGTTAGATTAGGGTATTCTTCAATTAGCATACAGTATGATAGCATATTTGCATTCATTCATCCGTTTTGCATGCACCGGGCTCGGCGCATCATACTAACTGCATTTGTATTTCAATTCTAAGTTGAATACATGTTAGTTGTAGCGTTCCATATGCCATGTTTAGAATAGCCGAGCCCATCTTAGTTGAATTTTGCATGTGTTGCATTAGGCATTTCTGCATAGATAGGATCATGCATGGATTTCTAACATAGCTTCTATTTTGGCTTAGAGTACTCGGTAAGTTTTATGCTTTAGCATCCTTGCATGCGTGTGAGTGACTGCCATGATAGCATGCTTACCATGAGGCTATGTGCTTATGTGTTATAAACTGCCTGAATGCCTGTGGGTGAAGGTTAGGTTATTTGGATTGGAACAATTCATTCACTGTAAGTTTTGAGCCCACTAGATAGTGGCAAAACTATGTTTTCTAAGCCCACCCGAGGTGGCAAAATCTGCATTTTAAGTCTACTTGCGAGTAGCAAACCATCTTTCAAAAACAAACATGAAATGTTTTGTTTCAATTCAGGCGATCCAGTCTATACTTGTATGCTGTGCGCATCACATAGTAAATCTAGGCTAATAACCGGAATAAGAATGCATAATGTTTTCAAAACTAGATATCATGGTTAGTAGAGGCCGATCTTTGATCGGGCGAGCGGGGGTGCTCACGAAGTGACCTTCCCCAATCGTATCCAAGTTCCCGAGCCGAGGCAACTTTGGTGATGACGGACACGTGGCCTTAGGCACGAGTCAGGGTTTCCTAAATTTCCCAAAAATAAAATATTTAGGTGACGACTCTGTATCTGACAAAGCAATCCATGTTTGGCACTTCTTTCAAAAATCTGTTTTCTCAAAACGATTTGCCGGATTTGGACTCTTTGGTTTAGATTAAGAACCGTGACATTAGAGTCCTGAACTGTAGTGAGCCCAAAATGAACAGAACGGGACTCAACCCTCCCGGGGGCGTTCGGGGACGTCTACACGTATGTAGCATCAGAAAAATCTGAAGATGATGAATTCAGCAGTATAGATAGGGAAGAAAATCAAGATAATCATAGTGACATAAATCAGCTTTATGTAATGACAGAAGAAAAAACAATATCACAAAATAAGATATATAATATTGATGAGATAGATTTGGAAAATTTCACCCTAACCGATATGAATAAGATACTAGACACCAGATATTATGAATATTTAGCTAGAGGAGATACCCATGATGAAGTAGTGTCATTTTTAGATCAAGAATTTCATACTGAATACGTAGACGACATCATAGAAGATAAAATACATCCTAGCAAGATATTTAGAATGCCAAAACAATCTAATTTAGAAGATACTTTTTATATGAATACAGAAAGCATAGGAACTAGTAACCCATAACCAACTGTAGAAGATCCCGTAGAACCAATGCATTATGCGGTAGGAGGAAGAAGACCATTAGCTAGTTCAGGGCGAAGTAAGGCAGACCCAAATAAAAGTTATAGATTTCATGAAAAGCGTAGACAACCAGATATGAGTATACAATTACAGCTAACCAATAACCAAGGAACCCTTTTAGATTTAGCCAGATTCGACCCTCAGATATGGCAAGAAGTAATAGAAAAATGGAAAAAAGATGCGGTAAAAGCATGGATGAGTAATCCCTTTGAATCAACGGATATGTGGGAATATATGGAGACACTTTTAGGAGATTCAGCTTTTAATATATATTTAACATTTAAAGGAAAATATGAGGAAACAATTAGACAGCTTAAAGGACTAGGAGATAACCCATGGAATTTTACTAGTTTTATAAAAGAAATACTTATAGGATATGACCCTTCTATGAGAAATGATTATACTCTAAGCATAGCATTAACTGAGTTAGATCAGATAACATTAGGAAGTTGGAAATATATTGTACCCTTTAGTAAAGAATACTCAGCCATAGCAGCTAGAACTAGAAAAAGTTTTGATGAAGAAATAAGAAATAAATATTTTAGAAAACTACCCGGAGAGCTAGGAAGAGAGATAGAAAATAAATGGTGAATTTATTATGCAAACTTACCAGTAAAAATAGCCTCAGGAGAAGGAAAAATAAGAGGAACTCTAGGAATAGGACCTAGAATAGTTTATACATTTCATAAGCTCAGAGAAAAATGTATAGAAGTTAAAATACAGAAAGATTTGAAAAAACAAAATTATGGTTTTTGTAGTAGTGTAATATATACTCCTCAGCAATATGAAGATAAATATAATAGGAAAAAATACAAAAAATATGGAAAATATAGAAAAGAAAAATATTGGAAGAAAAAATATAGAAAACCATGGAAAAAACAGAAATTCATTAGAAAGAGTAGAACTTTTAATAGGATAAATTATAAGCGGCTACCCAAAGAAGAAAAAGATAAAAGAAAACAAAGATATGTTAGAAAACCCAACAATAAAAAATGCAATTGTTTTATATGTGGAGAACCCAATCATTTTGCAAAAGCCTGCCCAAAAAGACAAAGGCCTAATACTAATAGACAGATAGAAAGACTACATATAATAGAAGATCTAGAAGAAGATATAGTTAGCATAAATAGTGATGATTCAGAAGTGTATAGCATAGTCAATGATTATGAATACCAAATAGAAGCCATAAGTTCAGATAGTGATTCAGAAAGTGATACAGATGTAGATAATCTTTTAGGACAACTCAACCAAGAAATAGGAATGACTCATTCTCATGATACTTTCTTTATGATGGAATGCAATGCAGATACTGAATGCCAACATAATTTTCAAATAGGACTAGGATTTGATACCACTAGATGCAGTTATTGTAATTGGTTTCTAGCTAAAGATAAGAGAGCTCAGTGTTTATTATGCAGTATAACCTATTGTGTAATCTGTCTAGAAAAATTAAACATGACACACAAGATAACATTAGGAAATAACAACGAGATGTTAGAAGATCAGAGTATAGAAAGCAGGGAATTACATCTAACAATTAGAGAATTAGAAGTACAAGTAAGAGAACTTAAACTTCAAATACGTGAGATAGAAACTAAAGCTAATTTAGACATAGAATGTTTAGAACTAGAAAATAGACAGCTTAAACAGCAGCTAGAACAATTTCACAATAAATACCCTTTAAAAGATAAACTGGTTGAAGAACATATGAATTCTTTAGAATTAGTCAACCTAGTTGATTCTCAACTCTTTAGTCAGTACTCCCAAGCACAGTCAGATAATACATATTTACCATTTAATTACCCTGTTATACCCAAACCTAATTTAGTCGAGATCTCTTGTGTAATTAAATTTGTAGAAAAAACCCTTAGTATAGATGCCATGATAGATACAGGAGCTAGTAAATCATATTTTGAACAACACATAGTTTCACCAGGATGGAGCACAGCTTTAACAACCCCAGCTTTAGTCAGTATAGCCGATGGAACTAAACAGACATATACACATTGCATTAACGGAGCACAAATTAGTTTTCATCACATAGGATCTCCAACTCAACATATAGAATGGTTCCCTTTACCTCAAGTTTGGATTGGAAATACTCGACAAAATCATCCTTTCATCTTAAGACTTAATTTCATACTTAGTTTACAGGTCGACATGTTTATCAGCCAAAACAACATTAGTTTCTTCAAACGAACTGTACATACACCCACAGCATATGCCCTTAGCACCATTGCCCATTCATCAGAGTTGCGTGCGAAGCGTGGTGGTACCATAGGAGTAGATTTAGTTCCTGCTAGTTTTTTATTTCCTAGTAGAAACATTTTTCCCGAGCTAGCCCAAAAATATATGCTTGATGAGATAGCAAATACTTCTGTAGAAAATTATGAATTAGAAAATTTAGCAGAATTTGATTTTGAAGAAAAAGGAGACTATTGGAACCTAGAAGATTTTCAACAAACAGTTAACCTAGAATTAATTTTTGCAAAAATAGGAAAATTAAAGAAAAAACCAGTATACAGAAGAACAGAAAATGATTTAGATGAAATAATAAGATTAGCTGAATCAACAGAGATTTTAGGAGAACAGCCCATGAAATATTGGGAAAGAAATAAAGTTTTAGCCAGTTTAGATATAAAAAATAAAGATTATAGGATTACATCAGCACAAATAGATCATACGCCAGCAGATATAGAAGAATTTAGAACACAGATTAAGGAGTTACTAGATTTAGGAGTAATTAGACCTAGTAATAGCCCGCATAGGAGCACTGCATTCATGGTTAGAAATCATGCAAAGATAAAAAGAGGAAAAGCTAGAATGGTTATAAATTATAAAAGATTAAATGATAATACAGAAGACGATAAATATAATATACCAGATAAAGATTAGCTCATAAATAGAATACAGATAGCAAAAATATTTAGCAAATTTGATTGCAAGTCAGGATTTGGCAGATAAAAATGGAAAAAGAAAGCATATCATGGACAGCCTTTTGTTGCCCACAAGGACATTATGAGTGGCTAGTCATGCCTTTTGGACTAAAAAATGCACCTTCCATATTTCAGCGTAAGATGGATACTATATTTAATAAATATAGTTTTATACTGGTATACATAGATGACGTATTAGTATTCAGCCCAGATAAAAATGGTCACATAGATCATTTATATATAGTATTGGAAGAATTCATAAATAATGAAATAATAATTAGTAAAAGGAAAATGGTATTAAATAAACCTCATATAGAATTTTTAGGAATGGAGTTAGGAGATGGAAAAATCAGGCTACAACCTCACATAGTTAAGAAAATTTTAGATTACCCAGATAAATTAGAAGATACAAAACAACTTCGATCATTTTTAGGAATTTTAAATTATGCACGGATGTATATTCCTAACCTTAGTAAAAGAATAGGACCCTTATACAGTAAGACCACACCTACAGGACAAAAATATTTCAATCAACAAGATGTAGCTCTAGTTAGAAAAATAAAAGACATTTGTAGAAACTTACCCGACTTACAACTTCCCTTAGAATCAGAATATATAGTAGTAGAGACAGATGCAAGTCAGTTAGGATGGGGTACAGTATTATTAGCTAAACCTAGCAAGTATGATAGTAAAAATAAAGAGCGCATTTGTAGATATAGTTCTGGAAAATTTAAAGAAAAAGATACAACCATGACCAGCCTAGATTTTGAGATATTAGGAGTAGTATATGCAATAAACAAATTTAGATTATTTTTGCACAAACCCTTTACAATTAGGACAGACTGTGAAGCTATACTTAGATTTCATAATAAACTTAATGAGCGCAAATTAAGTACCAGAAGTTGCGCAAAATTTTAGACTGTATAGTAGGACAAGGATATAAAATAGAATTTGAACATATTAAGGGGAGTGATAATAGTTAACAGATTGGTTAAGTAGGAAAATTTATTTAGAAAAAGAAAATAACCAGCTTAATTTTTGTGCAAATAATAGAGAACGCCAAAACCATGAACTTTGGGGGATTTGCCCTTCCCATTCATGAAGGTAGAAACAAATTCAAACCATTAACAGGAATTGAGCTAGACTCAGTACAACAGTGTCTTCTAGATAACCTTTGGAACAGTCATAACCACCCAGCTAAATGCCTGTCAGCCCTAAACTCTCTCAGTATATATTTTTCAAAAATCCAGAATAAACCTTTGTCCAAAAGCTTTTCTTTTTATGTAGTAGCTAAAAGAACCAAGCCTGGTATTTACCATGACTGGATAGAAGTTGAACCCTTAGTTAAAAATTTTCCCACACCTCAATATAAAGGATTTTATGATTTCGAGTCAGCCAGTACCTATGCCCGAAGACAAATAGGAACCAGTTACTTTATCAGCCAGATAGCTAAAGATTACCTGGACACATTGGGCAAGATGCAGTCAACCATTCTTGCTACTAGTGGAGTTCCAGTTAGCCAGATTATTGGAAGCAGTAGTATTGGAAGTAGTAGTAATAATCTTCAGATAGATTCTTAAATCCCTCTCCAAATGTGCAGACATTGTGAAGACCTTACTAGAAATTTCAAGAAAATTATGGATAAAGGCAAAAGGGTCAGTGAAGAGCTAGACCAGTTTCGAGACGAAGAAAAACAATTGAGAGCAACTATTCGAACCCTAACCAACCAGCTTAAAAAATTAGCTCCAGGAAAAGCAACTGCCCCATTTCCTAACATAGAAATCAGACAACTCACCAGTGAGGAATTTGAACAATTGAGTGCTAGAATGTATTTCTTCAGGCATTCTATCATTCGATCTTTTTGTGAGAAAAGCCAAGAAACAGAAGACCTTAAACCTTACATATACACCTTAGCCGAAGATAGCGGAAATAGCGAGTTAGTCACTATTCAGCAGTTTCTTCAAGACCTCTCCATAGCTGGAGTTCAATGCCCTGGTATAGCTTATCAATGGACTTATCTCTACGAAGATGAAGAAATTATGGAAATTATGAAGAAATTATGGACATCTAGTTTGCGAAGATAGAAATCAGAAGATATACTGTAACCCAGCTATCCCAGGATATCCCTTCAGCAAAGAAACGTTCGTCGATGAAAGTCAGTATCCTAACTATCAGCATAGCGTCTCTCATGAGTCACCACTAACGGGAGAAGATGACCAAGATAATCAATGGGAACATGAACCAGCCATGGGGGATGATTTTTACGACCAACTTTCAGTGGCAGACCTGGACGATCTCTCAGATAGAATGTATGGGTAAAAAAAAAAAATCGTGCACACTATAAATAAACTATTGTAATATTTGGAAGTATCCTAACAGGCCCTTGTTTTCTAGACTCAGAAATTTTCCTTGACCCTTTGCAAATCCACCTTGAAGATTCACTCCACGGGTCTACATCAATAATTGGTACTTTAGTAGAAGAAGACAAAATCCGTAGAAGATAAGGCCTCTCTTCAACTATCAGAGAAATGCACGCCAAGAAACGACAAAAGACTCTGTAAATATTTGTGTCTGTAATTATTTGAGTCTGTCAGTGATAAGGCTTTTCCTTCACTCACTACTTTAATAGAGCAGATGACCCCTACCCTGGAAAATCCTATTTCTAAATACTATGTTTCATTTAATCTATTTTTTAAAATTCCATTTAAAGTAATATGACCAAATCACCATTTCAAAAATTTTAGATAAGTTTCCATTTTGAAAGCAATATATAATAAAAAAATAATAATAGTCTTTCATTTTATGGAGAAAATTTCTCCCTCATTTTAGGGAGACAATCTCTCCCTTATTTCTTGTTGAAAATCTCTCATTTATTTTATGGAAAAAAAAATTCTTCCTTATTCTAGAGAGAAAATATCTCACATTCAAAATCCTAAATTGTCTTACTCTAACATGGAGAGCAACACTGTGAACATTCACAGCGATCAAAGTTTAGACACTGTGAATATCCATATTGTTTGTGGTTGTTTATATTTGTATACACATAACAATTGGTTTAATATGAGTTGTGGTAAATAAATGTTAATGTGAACTTTTACATTACAAATAAATGTTAGTAAAATAACACATTAATGTTGTTTGTGCTTGTATGACTATTTTTGAATGTGATTATTAATATTGATTAATAATGTGATGGTCACAACACCAATTGCAATACATTACAATGTAATAATTCATAAGAAGTAATGACTCCTTACGATATGATTATTAACACCATGTAATAATCATACAAAACTCATACAATAATCAATGATATATAAACATTCACATTATGCAATAACCATGCAATCATTACTCTACATTGCACGTCATGCGACCATCACATGTTTCTAATTAATGTTGAAATTCACATCATAAAATACAAAATATTAAAATATGATAATTCATAACAATAATAACTTCAGTGAATATGAATGTTCACATTCACTAAAATACTGACCCAATAAGCATATATACATTGATACATGAAGGTATCTATCTGCTACAAAAATACAAAAATAAAGAAGTGAACACCCACATTATAACCTCATAATACCATAAATACGAAATAACTAATGATATGTGAACATTTACAACTTGAAAAAAATATAGCTATGTCCATATTTTGCACTGTTAATCCCAAACTGAAAACTTTATTGCCATCATTACACATCATTATAGATTAGACAAGTTCAAATTCATACCACTAAATATAATGACAATAAACAACTTGCAAACATTCCCCTATAATGATATAACCAATAATATGTGAACATTCACAACATCCAAAAAAACATAACCCTATATGAATGCATTATCAGACAAAAATCATAACCTCATTCAACAAAAATAAACTTGCATCTCCATCTATTTCAAAAAAATAAAATTGAAAGCAAAAAACAGAGCATACAATTCTTTATATAAATTCAAAAATAAAGGAATATGCATCCCTAAACAAAATAATATTAACCTTGAGATGAAATTATCTACTTGTTCTCTCCCTCTGATCAATGTCTGACTTCGCAAAATTATGTAAAATAATAGAGCACAAACAAACAATACTAATACAGTTTTGATTCGTCATCTTCCTCCGACTCCAATGAAACCCTAGCATAACGAAGCAACACCACAATGAGAATGAAACTTAAATCACAATCAAAAGCGTAAATCATAGTAACTGCCAAAATAAAAAGACAGTAAAAAAGAAAACGTATATGTCCTTTTTGTCTGTAATATATATCAACAATAAATATAAGAGTATAATAATTCAATAAATAATGTAAATCAGGAAAAAAAAGGACCTCATGGAATAAACGTATAAACACATGAGACTAACTAGGTTATAAATTTCCTTCATAGACTTATTGGGTTAGAACACCCCTAAATGTGATTTATCAATAAAAATCCCTTTATTTTATTTAAATTTTTTCGTGTATTTTCTTTTTTAAAGTCATATTTTCTATATACATTTTTTTCATAAATAAAGTTATGTATTAATTCCATAGCTTCACTATCATTTTATGATTTTACCTTCTTTTCTATTAATAAAAAAAAATGATAGTATTGTGATCATTACACAATTTTAAATTTTATATTTTTTACTACGTGTTTTCAAATTAGAATTGTGCTTTTAAAACATTATTTTAAAATTAGAAAATTGTTAAAAAGTCCAAACTAAGTAGGGATAAGACATTAGTTTCAGTAGATATTTTTTATCAGTAAGAGATCCATCTTTTGTGATATGGTTTGGTGAGAAGTCCTTTTGTTGGTTTTGGAGGACATTTTATTTTCAATTTTACCCCTTAATTTATCTGTTAAATTTTTTTATCTATTGACGTTTTTGACTATCTGTTCAAATTTATATTTATATGTTTAAATTTATATTTATCTATTCAAATTATTTTCTATCTGCTCAATTTTTTTTATTATCTGTTCAAATTTATATCTATCTGTTATTTTTTTTCCTATCTATTCAAAATTTGTGGATTTCTCTCTTTATCTATTTAAAATCAGTGGGTTTCTCTCATTATTTGTTCAAATATTTATAGATCTGTTCAATTTTGTTATTCAAATTTTTACATATCTGTTCAAATTTATAATAGATATGTTTCAGATCTGTTCAAAAAAAATAAAAAACTCCATTCCACTATCTGTTCAACAATAAACAACAACAATAACAACTTCTCTATAACAATTATCAACAAAAAAAATAAAAATAAATAACTTTACAAAAGATACATAAATTCACACATACACACATATGAGAGAGAAAGAGAGAGAGAGAGAGCAATTGAAAAAAAAAATCTCTAGAAGCCTTAAAAATTTGATCTTATATGTTCAACAAACACATTTTATGTCTCTATCTGTTGTATATTTATTATAGCAATTCTGCTTTAAACCCGAACCATTGGTGTTTTGGATCCGGGTTTCACTGTTTTGTATAGTCATTTATATCTTATTTCCCTTATACCTCTTTGAGTTTGGCTTTTGGGTTGTATTGGTTGCGTTTGGAACAAATTGATACCTTGTTTTTCAAAAATCTTATTGCCTAGAATTTTGCTTCTATGCTCGAGCGTCATTTCTTGCACTCGAGCGAGCTTTGTGAACTTTCAGTACTTTTGCAGGTCTACAAAACTACTAGGAGTTAGTATTCTTCACTCGAGCAAAACTTTTTGCGCTCGAGCGGCCCTTTTTGCGCTCCAGCGTTGGCCTTTTGTCTGTAAAACTACTGGGAGTTTGTATTTCACGCTCAAGCGACAACTTCTTGCGCTCTAGTGATGACGCATTTTTCCTTGTGTCTTGGCACTCTAGCGTCAATTCCTGTGCTCGAGCGGTCATATCTTTTGTATCTATACGCTCGAGCGTCACTTCTTGCGCGAGTGGATTGTGAGTATTTCAGTCCGTAAAAGTCACTTTTTATATCACTTTTTCATTTCACTCTCTTTCTAAAATTCACCTTCTATCTTCTAAAACACCTAGATCCATTGATTTCTTTACCCTATTCCCTTTAAGAAGAAGGTAGAGCTTACTTAGAGCTTCATTTTCATCCGAACAAAGTTGGGTTTTGGCAGTGTTGAAGTTTCTTCACTCTTTCTCTCGTCTCATAAGCTTAAGGTAGGGATTCTGCACACTCTTGTATAAGTTTTACCTTATTTATTTGTTATTTTAAAGGATTACAGTGGTTTGGGTTGTTTGGTAAAACCTAAGGTTTGAAATCAAAATGATAAAGAGGGGTTTTCAAATGGTCTCTTGGAAAAGCTTGTGGGTATGAAATTGGGATTGATATATGTTGAAATAAGGTATTTCTTACATTAAAATTGATTTTCAAAGAGAAAGGGATTTTACCATAAAATGTGAATGCTTGAGATTGTAAAAAGAAAATGGAATTGATATAGAAATTGTGAAATTGAAATGATGATGATGATGTTGAGCGTGGAGTTAGATTTGTATTATCATTCCAATTTTGAGATTGTGAAAATGTGTATCTTTAATGAAATTTATTTAAATGTTTAGAGATATCTGTTTTGAACTATCGGTGAAGGATAACCATGAGTGTTGTAGAAATTGCATAAGAATTAGGTAAACTAAAACTAATTTCTCATTCATTTGCATTGAAAATGTTTGTTTGTTTATTTACTACATTGAAAATGTATATGATATTGAGAAAAATGGGCGAACGTTGGAAAGATGTGTGTATCACCAAATCAAGTTGGCCTGTGTGTCTAAAGTGAAAGTCTCGAAAAAATGCGCGTATACATGGGTGTCGATTCCCACAGGCAAAATATCTGTAAAATGGCAATAGTAGCGCTTGCATAGGCTACGTTTACATGGGTACCATTTGACGATTTCCCGCGGACGAAATATCCGTGAAAGGTTATACTGATTTGACATTTCCTCCTTGTTTTCTATTGTAAAGGATATGACTTTGAGAATTGTGATATAAACTGAGCATGTCATTGTTTTTGGAAAGAAATGTAAAACGTTTTGACATGAGCATTGCATATGCATAAAATCTTATGGCTTTGTTAAGATTTATATATTGTGTTGTAGTATTTCTATTGGGCGTTAGCTCACCCTATATAGGAAAACCATTTTCAAGTGCTGGTGATATGCCTCTACCAAGGTCTTAGCTTGGGAGGACTGTGGAGCTGAAGGCTCACTGTTGTCATTTTGTATTTAATTTTGTACAAGCCTAAGACTTTATTTGTATTGAGCTTAAGACTTATTTTTGATGTACCCAAGCATTGACTTGGAAAGATGTAAGCCTTTAGGGTATATAATTATCTGTTTAGCTTTCATTTCTTTTCACTGTCCTGTAACACATGTTGTATATTTAGGATGCACTATTTATGAATGTATATCACATGTATCACCTTTTTGTATACCAAACTTTAATTAATGAAAGCTTATCAATTTATTTTGTTGTTTTTTATTGGTTGTTATGAGATGAGCGTATTGTATTTATTTCGGGGCGTTACAACTTGGTATCAGAGCGTACCGGGTTTGAATACTTTAGGTACATGTGAAGTAGTTCTTACCACAGTGGGTTTATCACGCTTGATAGAGATGTTTGTATGTTTATAATGCTATGTGATAACATGCTTATGTGATTATATGGGGTATGAGATTTACTTCCTAAGATATTGTTTGGGTCTACAAGTTTCTAGAAGTCCTATTAGAAGAGCTTTTGATCACTGTTGTTTGTGATTGAAACTCTTGCAATGCCGCGGGACGACCATTATCTAAGAAGGAAATTTGTATATGTATATGTTTATGTAATTATGTGCTTATGTGGAGTGAGTTACTGTTATCCACAGCATTAGGATGCGAGTGAGTTAGCTTCGGCACATTTGTAAATGTGCTAATCTCTTTTATTACCTTCATTAAGATGTCAGGACGTGGTCGCGGTGGTAGGAGTGGTAAGCCTAGACGGCAAGAGGTGCCGATATCGGATGATATTTCGGTACAAGAAGAGAGAGTTGGTCAAGCTAATGTGGCCGAACCAATAGGTCAACAGGCCATGGGCACCTTAGCCCGCGAGATGGCCGGAGCATTGCGGGAATCCATGGACATTTTCAAAACTAAGAATCAAATCTAGGCCCATGTTGCTGAGACAGGGCCGTCTTTTCTGAAGTGAGAGTTTTTTCGATCGAATCCGGACGAGGTTTTGGGTGATCTTAAGGAGCCACTAAAAGCGGATGAATGGCTCGAACAAATGGTGAAGACATTTGAGATGCTCAGCATCGAAGACGGTGGTTTGAGAGTAACCTTGGCATCTTTTTAGTTGAAGGGAGATGCGGGTCAATGGTGAAAGTATGCGCATAGGTGTATTAGAGTAACTTGGGAGGCTTTCGTCGATGCCTTCCAGAATAAGTTCTTACATCCCACTGTCAGGGAGAAGTTGAGGGAGCAGTTCTCAAAGCTCAAGTAGTTAAACACACCGGTGGCCGAGTTTGAGGTTGTATTTACTAGTATATCAAGGGTTGTATCAGAGTTAATGGCGACAGAGGAGCACCATTGTGTGGAGTTCGAAAAAATGTTAAGGACCGGGCTTCTTTTCAAGGTAGTCAGTTCAATGATTAGAGATTATGGGCATTTTGAGACCGTGATGCAAATGGAAGAGGAGCGGATGAGAAACTCCAAGAGGAGTCAGGATGTTCAAGGGGACATTAAGAGGCAGAGGGTTCTACCCCACAACAGTCTTAGGGAGCACAGTGGAGGTCCACTTTTCCAGTACCAAGTTCGGGTTCTGGGAAAGGTGGTCAGGGAGATTTCACTTGCTTTAAGTGTGGTTAGTTGGGCCACAAGTCTCCAGCTTGCCCGCAGAGAGGAGGAGGGTAGTGGTCTGCATCGTCTTCGACTCGTTCTCAGAGCTAGAATCAAGGGAGAGGGCAACTGCCTATTTGCTACCAGTGTGGGCAGTCAGGGCATATGAAAAGGTTTTACCCGTAGTTGGATGGCACACCTGGTACGTCTGGTTCGAGGCAGACACAGAGCCACCAGCTTGCACAATCAGCACAGGCCTCGAGGGCCAATTAGAGAGCCTCTTCGGCTTAGTCAGTGCATCAGACTTATGCTCTGAGGGGTGAGCAGGTGAAACATAGACCTTCTGAGCGTATGTATGCTTTTACTATGCTAGACTTAGTGCCAGCGCCTTTAGCTGTGAGAGGTTATACAATTCTATTGCCAATGTGTTAATTGATACGGGTGCATCCCATTCTTTCATTTCGTCTGCATTTGTATCGGCATTGGGGTTAGAATTTGCTCGGTTAGCATCTCCACTCAGTGTAAAGTCACCTATTGGTGGTGAGATTGTTTTAGAATATGGGTGTCAGGGTTGTGAGATAGAGGTCGTCGGTCGCCGTTTTCCTTTTGCTTTTGTATTGATTGACATTTCAAGTTTTGATGCTATTTTGGGTGTGGATTGGTTGTCATCATATCGGGCTGTCATAGATTGTTACCGTCAGAGGATTACTGTATGTACCTTGAGCGGTGATTGTTTTTATTTCATGGGGAACAAAGTCGATAGAGTTTTATCACCGGTGTATGATCCGCATAGACGAAGTGAGCTTAGTTGTCTTCTTGCCAACTTCTTAGGTAGTGAATGTGATGAAGTCTGAGTTTAGTTGTCGAGGTAGTTTGTGAATACCCATATATTTTTCTCAAGGATCTCACTAGTTTGCCACCTCATCATGAGATCGAATTCTTTATTGAGTTAGTGCTTGGCATGGCACTGATCTCCATGGCACTGTATAGATTTGCATCCGCTGAGCTGAGTGAGTTGAAGATTCAACTCTAGGAATTGTTAGACAAGGGTTTCATTCACCCTAGTATGTCGCCTTTGGGAGCACCGACTCTTTTTGCTAAGAAAAATGATGGTGCCTTCCGGCTTTGTATTGATTATCGAAAGTTGAACCGGGTAACTGTTAAGAACAAGTACCCAATGCCTTGTATAGATGATTTGTTTGATCAGTTGAAGGGGTCTTGTTGTTTCTCTACGATAAACCTAAGATCGGGTTATCACCAGTTGAGGGTAAGGGAGGAAGATATCCAGAAGACGAAATTTCGTATGCAGTATGGCCATTATGAGTTTATAGTGATGCCTTTTGGGCTAACCAATGCACCCGTCGTATTTATGGATTTAATGAATCGAATCTTCTGCAAGTTCTTAGACCGCTTTGTGGTCGTCTTTGTGGATGACATCTTGATCTACTCACCCTTCGAGGAGGAACATGAGGAACACCTACGAGTTGTACTTGAGTTGCTTAAAGCCCACAAACTGTATGCTAAGTTTGGAAAATATGAATTTTGGTTAAAAGAAGTTAAGTTCTTAGGCCATGTGGTATTCGGAGAAGGAGTGACTGTAGATTCATCCAAGATAGAAACCGTACAAGATTGGGAACAACCTAAGAATGCCTTTGAGATTTGTAGTTTCTTGGGGTTAGTTGGATATTATTGTCGGTTTGTGAAAGATTTCTCTAGATTAGCTTCACCATTGACGAGACTAACGAGGAAAGGAATTAAGTTCGTATGGAGTGAGACCTGTGAGTAGTCATTTCAAGAGCTTAAGGTTAGACTTACAACTGCTCCAGTGTTGATTATTCCGGAGAGGGTTTGGGCTATTCGGTGTATTGTGATGCTTCACGGGAAGGTTTGTGTTGTGTATTGATGCAAGAGGGGGAAATTAGTAGTTTATGGCTCACGACAGTTGAAAACATATAAGAAGAACTATCCTACTCATGACCTAGAGTTAGCAGCGGTGATCTTTGCCTTGAAGATTTGGAGGCATTATTTATATGGTGAGAAATTTGAAGTATTTTCTTATCACAAGAGTCTGAATCTATTTACACATAAAGGCTTAAATCTGAGGCAGAGAATATGGATGGAGTTTATAGAACATTATGACTTTGAGTTGCATTATCATCTGGGGAATGCAAATGTTGTGGCCAACGCCTTGAGTAGGAAATCCATTGGCAGTGTAGCTAGTATTGCCATTCGGGAATCAGAGATGTTAGGCACTATTGGCGAGTTTGACTTGTATCTTGGCGAGTCCATTGACTCAGCAACCTTGTTTACCATGGTTGCTTAACCTACACTTATGAGTCGAGTTGTAGAAGCATAGAGGGGTGACATTGAGGTAGAAACCCTCCGGGAGAAGATCTCTAGTGGGAAAGTAGAGAAAGGCTTGAACATATATTCTGACTCAAGTGTTAGATACCTTGACCGTCTTTTTGTGTCGGAGTCTTGCTGAGAGAAAGTACTTTGAGAGTTTCACTACTCACGCCTTGCGGTGCACCTGGGAGGCACAAAGATGCATCGTGACCTTAGTCGCCAGTTTTGGTGGAGAGGTATGAAGAGAGATGTGGCCTTATTTGTTTCGAGGTGCCTTACTTGTCAACAAGTGAAGGCTGAGCATCAGAGACTCGCAGGTTTGTTACAACCCTTGCCTATAGCAGAGTGGAAGTGGGAATATGTCACAATGGATTTTGTTGTAGGTCTTCCGAGGACTCAATGGGTAGTGACGTCATTTGGTGGTAGTTGACCGATTGACCAAGTTAGTGTACTTTGTGCTGATATGCACGAGTGACTCGGTAGATTATCTAGTTAACCTTTATGTTAGGGACATAATGAGGTTGCACAGGGTCCTTGTAATTATTTTTTCGGATAGAGATCCGCGTTTTATAGTGCATTTGTGGCAAAGCCTACAGAATGCCTTGGGCACAAGATTGACTTTTAGCACTGCGTATCACCCTCAGACTGACGGACAGTCAAAGTGCACCATTCAGATTCTAGAGGATATGCTTCGGGGTTGTGTTTTTCACTTTAAGAGGTTGTGGGAGAGACACTTGTCCTTAATGGAGTTTTCCTATAACAACAGCTACTAGTCGAGTATTGGTATGGTACCGTTTAAGGCCTTGTATGGCCGACTGTGTAGATCACCTGTGTGTTGGGTTGAGGTGGGTGATGCACCTATAATAGGCCCTGAGTTAGTCTAGGAAACAATGGAGAAGATTGCACTTATCCGTAAGAGGTTGGTTACAGCTCAGAGTTGTCAAACGAGCTATACCGACCATAGGAGGAGACCATTACCCTTTAAGGTAGGAGATCACGTCTTTTTGAAGATATCACTTAGAAAGGGTTTGATGAGGTTTGGAAAGAGTGAGAAGTTATCTCCTAGATTTGTCGGGCCTTTTAAGACCCTAGAGTGGATTGGAGAGGTAGCTCATCGCTTGGCCTTGCCGCCACAGCTTTCTGGGGTTCATGACGTGCTTTATATTTGTATGCTCCGGAAGTATGAGCCAAATCCATCACACATGTTGGATTGGACTAAGTTAGAGGTAGATGAGGATGCCTCGTATGAGGAGAGACTGGTGAGAGTTTCAGATTCTCGAGACCAAGTCATACGAGGGAAGACAATTCCTTTGGTGAAAGTGTTATGGAAACATAACGGGGTTGAGGAAGCAACTTGGGAACATGAGTTGGAAGTCCATGAGAAGTATCCGAACTTATTTGTTGGTACTTAAGCATGTTTTGAGAATTTTGTTGTGTTAATGTAATGTAAACATTGTATATGTTTTGAAAATGTGAACTGTAAATTCAGTATTGAGAACTTATTTATCATGTTGATATGAATGAATGACCGGTGGATGGATCATGGTAATGAGATTAGTTGATTATCATTGTTGTAATTGGTTTAAACTTGGTTTTAAATGTTTGGTTTTAATTTCGGGGACGTAATTCTTTAAGAGGGGAAGATTATAACAATTTTGGTTTGGACCCGAACATTTGATGTTTTGGATTCGGGTTTCATTGCCTTGTATAGTCATTTATGTCTTGTTTCCCTTATATCTCTTTGAGTTTGGCTTTTGGATTGTGTTGGTTACGTTTGGAACAAGTTGGTACCTTGTTTTTCAAAAATCTTGTTGTCCAGAATTTTGCTTCTATGCTTAAGCATCACTTCTTGCGCTCGAGCGGGCTTTGTGAACTCTCAGTACTTTTGCAGGTCTGCAAAACTACTGGGAGTTGGTATTCTTCACTAATTGAGGCCGAATTGTGCAACACTGAGGCCATTAATTAGGATCTCTTAACGTTACTTGCTTGTCAAACTATATATTTTATGCCTATTTAATGTTAATCAGGTTGTACATAATAGGAGCATAAAATGAGCAAAAATGCAGAGAAAAGTGCTTCCCGCACGTGTGGAGGCCTATTCTCGCACGTGCGGCACCCCTTCCCGCACATGCGGTGACCACTTCTGCACGTGCAACCGTACCTCAGAATTTGTGCCGCTATTTTAAACCTGTTCGGAAGACAACAGAGGTATAAAAAGACAGAAAATAGGTTGGAATTGGGGGCTGATATTTTTTAAAGAAGAGAGAGGCTAGGGTTTGGAGAAAAATAATTTGAAGCTTGAAGAAGGTCTCCCATGGTGGCTTCTTCCTCCTCCACTTCTTCTCACTCCTCTATAAGTGGCTAGGCTCATCTTTCTAGGGTTTTGATGAAACCCTAACCATGTAAATAGGTTTCCTTTTTGGTTTTTGATTATGTAAAGGTTAGAACAATTGTATGGTATTTTAGAAGTTTCAAATATATAGTTTCCACTATTTCTTCAAGTATTTGGCTTTCTATGATTGTTGAAGGCGTTCCATACGATAGTTTTCTTTTCTTTTATATTCAAGGTATGAGATGAGCCATACTATGAGGGATGAGTCGTTGTGCTACCCTAGTTTAAAGCGAACGACTCGTACGACTTGAGATGGTTCGTGCCTATACATTGAACGTGATGATTTTCTTGATAAATACTTCGAACTTGTAGTTGCAAAGTATTATTTCGTTCGAACCGTAACATAATTGAGTCTCAAATTGAAGCCTTAGTTATATAACTAGTGGTGAATTCATTACCCTAGGTTTTTCCACAATCAGTAATTCCAATTTCAATTTTAATCGCTTTGTTTAATTTAATTATTAGTAGGTTATGAACAACCATCTTTTTTCATCAAAATTAATTTAGGAATTTAGCATTTAAATTAGTTTAATTTCACAATTGTCCCTGTGGATCGATACCTGGACTTACCATTATTCTAAGGAATTTGGTATAGCTTAGTGTTTATTTTTGGTGTGTGAAATGACCCATTAAACTTTGGCACTGTTGCCAGGGACTTCTGGCGAAATTGAGTAATTTAAAGTTACATTTCTATTTTAATTTTTATTTTAGGATTTTATATTTTAGTGTTGCTAAGTGTGCAGAGTGTTTGCAAGTGGAGTTATCACCGAAGTGCGAGCAGAGTACAACTGGGCTTTAAAAACAAACCGCAGCACTAAAGTGCTATAATATCTACACGTCAAGCACCCGTAAGACGAGTAAAGTGTTTTCGTTAAATCACTGCGAGTATCTCTCCCTTTAGTATTTTGCTTTCATAACATGGTGCACAGAGTCGGAACTTAGTGTGTGTGGTGTGTGTGTGTGTGTGTGTGTGTGTGTGTGTGTGTGCAGGCGCCGTTCTTGTCACTCTGAATTGTGGAGTTTGGACCTTGAACTAGAATGGACTCTTAGGAAACTTAGAGCCTCTTCCTGTGTTCCTAGGCTTGAATACCCTTATCCGTACTTCGAACCAATAGAGATGGCGAATCTGAATGGCCTAAATGGGCCCAGCCGGACCCTTAAGGATTACTTCACACCCACTGCATTTACATCACCATCATGCATCCAGTTACCTGATACCACTGCTGCTCATTATAAGATTAAGTCCAACACCATACAAATGCTCTCATCATTCCATGGACTAGCTCATGATGATCCTTATAAACATTTGCATGAATTTCTAGAAATTTGCTCTACAGTGAGGATCCAGAATTTCACAAACGAGGCCTTAATGTTGCGATTGTTCCCATTTTCATTAAAGGATAAAGCCAAACACTGGCTGAACTCCTTACCTGCTAATTCTATCACAACTTGGGACTAATTACATCAGAAGTTTTTGGAGAAGTACTTTCCCATTGGTAAGACCAACCAACTCAGGCGAGCCATCACCAATTTTGCTCAAATTGATGGTGAGCAATTTCATGAGACATGAAAAAGACTTCGTGACCTTCTCTAATAGTGTCCCCACCACCAAGTGTTTGATTGGCAACTTGTTCAGACCTTTTACTATGGCTTAACTGAGCCTCACCGCCAAATGGTGGATTTTTCTTGTGGTGGGACATTTATATCCAAAAATGACGCCGAGGTATGACAATAATTTGAGAACTTAAGTGATAATTCCCTCCACCATATGTCCGCAGCCCGGCAAGTCCGACAACAGGTAGTTGGAGTCTCGAAAAGAGAGAGCATTTATGAGGCAGAGCAAAACCTAGAGTTAGCCCAACAAGTAAAGGTATTGTTTCACAAAATAGACCAATTATTAGCTGAGAGACATGCCCCTACACAGCAAGATCAGCCTCAATTTCACGAGGCATGTGCTATTTGTGCGAGCCCTGCTCATGACTTGAGTGAGTGCCCTTCGGCATCACAATTTCTAGAATTAGTCCAAAAGCATATGAATGCGGCTCAAGGATTCTCCAACCCAGGTAATGACCCATATTCCAACATATACAATCCGAGATGGAGAAATCACCCTAATTTTTCATGGAGACCTCATTCACAAGGCATTTCTTATAATCCTCCACCACCAAGGCAGAATTTTAATAATTTTGCCAACCAATCTTCGTACTGACCACCACAACCTTACCAACCACCACAACCTTACCGGCAACCACAACCCCTGCCTGTTCCTCAAGGCAATTCTACCTTTGAGACTCAGGTGTTGGAAGTTCTTTCAGAACTTAAGGGGTTAGCACCAGTAGTTCACTCCCATACTTACTCCATTGCCAAGCTAGATGCCCAATTGGGTTAAATGGCTAATAACATGAATAGGAGAGAAGAGAGAAAATTGTTGAGTCAGACTGTGGCAACCCTAAGGGTCAATATAAGGCAGAGGGGTTGGGTGGGAATGGAAAGCACAATGAGCAAGTGCAAGCAGTGATTACCTTCAGAAGTGAGAGGGAGTTAGAGCCTCAGCTAGTTGCATCTGATGCAACTAAGGCTAAGAAGGGTGATCACGGTGGTCAACCCAAAGAGAGCAAGGGTGAGGGAGAAACACTTAAAGGGGATGACTTAGTCCCTAGCATTTCACATGAGTTTAAGGCACCTTATGTGCCCCTTTTCCCAAAGCCTTGATACACCGTTCCCTTTTAATAAGAAGACGACATCCATGGAAGCAATGGTAGAGGTGTTTAAACAAGTTAAAATCAACCTCCCCTTGTTGGAGGCGATTAAACAAGCACATTTTCATGCTAAATTTTTGAAGGACCTTTGTACGCAAAAGCGTAAATCTAGGATACACGTGTCCCAAAAGGTCATACTCACGGAGCAAGTAAGCTCCATTTTATTGAGTGACACACCCCCTAAGCTTAAAGACCCAGGTGCCCCAACCATTGCATGCATTATAGGGACCATTTCATTGATAGGGCCTTATTAGATTTAGCGGCTAGTATCAATTTGTTGTTGTACTCTGTATACGAGGAATTCGTGCTTGGCAAGTTGAAGCCCACTACTGTTACTCTCCAGTTGGCTGACCGGTCCCTCAAAGTGCCACGTGGCATGATTGAGGATGTGCTAGTAAAGATCGATAGGTTTTATTTTCCTGTTGACTTTTTGGTTTTAAATATAGAACTGGTAGCCAGCTCTAGGAAACAAATCCCGGTGATCTTGAGTCGACCTTTCTTGGTTACAGCCAATGCATGCATAAATTGTCGTACCGGGGTTATGGATGTTTCATTTGGAAATATGCAAGTGAAACTCAATGTTTTCTAAACATCCCAATAACCCCATGAAAGAGAGGAGTGTTTATTTGTAGATGTTATGGATGGGATTGTGGAGGAGGCTTTACCCTCCATTCTTGTAGAGGACCCTTTAGAGGCTTGTTTAGCTTATTTTGGGTTTGAAAATTTTGATATTGACGGGTCAGTGGAGGAGGTGAATGCCTTACTTAATTTTTCTTCTACACCGAATTTTCCTCCGTGGAAAGCCCGGTTTGAGCTCCTTCCTCCTCTGTCTAGGGAACTTATCACACCATCTCTAGTCACACCACCTATACTTGAGTTGAAGCCACTTTCGGCCACACTCAAGTATGTATTTTTAAGGCTAAAGGATACTTTACCTGTCATCATTGCACCTGACTTAACTGCAGAGCAAGAAAGTCAATTAATAAGTGTTCTTGTGGCACATCGGTGGCTGATTTGAAATGAATTGATCCCTCCGTATGCATGCATCATATATATCTAGAGAAGGACACCAAACCTTCTCAAAAAATGCAACAGAGACTCAACTCCAACATGAAAGAGGTTGTGAAAAAAAAGGTTTTGAAATTGTTAGATGCATGTATTATATACCCCATCTCAGATAGCAAGTGGATGAGTCCCAGGCAAGTGTAGCCCAAGAAATTGGGCATCACTGTTGTAGAGAATAAGCAAGGAGAGTTGGTCCCCACACAAACCACTACTGGGTGGCGAGTGTGTATTAATTATAGGAGATTGAATTCCATCACTAGGAATGCCCATTTTTGTTTGCCATTTATTGATCAAATTCTTGAGAGGTTAGCGGGGCAGGGTTTTTATTGTTTTCTTAATGGCTACTCGGGGTATAATCAAGTCCCGGTATACCCCACTGACCAAGAAAAGACCACGTTCACTTGCCCTTTTAGCACTTTTGCTTACAGGCGTACACCCTTTGGGCTATGTAATGCACCGACAACATTTCAACGGTGTATGATGGCCATTTTCTCCAATATGGTGGAGAAATTTCTAGAGGTTTTCATGGATGATTTTTTTTTTGTTTGGACCGTCTTTTGAGGAATGCCTTAGGAATTTGACTAGAGTGTTGAAACAATGTACTGAGGCAAACCTGATTTTGAGTTGGGAGAAGAGCCATTTTATGGTTTGTGAGGGTATAGTGTTGGGACACATTGTGTTCCCTCGAGGTATAGAGGTAAACAAAGCTAAAGTTGACATCATTGCAGGCTTACCTTCACCCACTTATGTGCGTCAAGTCTGATCTTTCTTAGGGCATGCAGGTTTTTACTATAGATTCATCAAGGACTTCAGTAAAATATCCCGTCCTTTGTGTAGTTTACTTGCTAAGGACACACCTTTTATCTTTGATGAGGCATGCTTGAAAGCCTTTAAAACATTGAGAGTGACCCTTACTACCGCTCCAATCATGAAATTACCAGATTAGTCGCTTCCCTTTGAAATCATGTGTGATGCCTCAAATTTTGTTGTCGGGGCTGTGTTAGGCCAAAGGGTCAATAGGGCACCCTATGCTATATACTATGCTAGTCGCCCTCTCTCGGATGCACAATTGAATTACACTACCACCGAGAAAGAGTTGCTAGCTATGGTTTTTGCCCCAGATAAATTCTGGTCCTATCTCCTACGTTCCAAGGTCATAGTCTTCACTGATCATGCCACTTTGCAGTATTTACTATCAAAGAAAGTGACCAAACCTAGGTTGATTAGATGGATATTGTTGCTTCAAGAATTTGACTTAGAGATCCGAGATAAGAAAGGATCTGAGAATGTGGTGGCGGATCACCTCTCTCGAGTCCTTGTTGAGTATACTACTGACCCTTTAACTTTGCATGATTCATTTCCGGACGAACAACTTCTTGTGGTGTCACAAGCGAGCCCCCATGGTTTGTACATATTGTGAATTACTTGGCCATTGGGAAAATTCCTCAAAATTGGTCTAAGCAAGACAAAGACCGATTCTTTTCGCAGGTCAAGTATTATTTTTGGGAGGATCCGGAGTTGTTTAAATATTGCTCCAACCAAGTGATCCGACAGTGTGTGCCAAAGAATGAGGTGCATAGCAGTTTTACATTTTGTCATTCTTCTGCATGTGGCGGTCATTTTAGTGGGCATAAAACGGCCACCAAGGTTTTACAAAGTGAGTTTTACTGGCCCAACATTTTTAAAGATGCTCATCAATTTTGTGGAACTTGTTTGCGTTGTCAGCAAATGGGTTCGATATCTCGTCGTGATATGATGCCAATGTCTCCTATTCTTATGGTAGAGATCTTTGATGTTTGGGGGATTGATTTTATGGGCCCTTTCCCGTCGTCGTTCGGGTTTGAGTATATTTTCTTGACAGTGGATTATGTTTCTAAGTGGGTGGAGGCGATCACTACCCGAACAAACAATTATAAAGTAGTAATCAAATTCTTGCATGAAAACATCTTTAGTCGTTTCGAGTTTCCTAGAGCCATAATAAGTGATCAGGGTATGCATTTTTGTAATCGTTTCTTTGAGTCAGTAGTTAAGAATACTTTATCACTCGTAAAGTTGACACTCCATACCACCCTCAAACTAATGGCCAAGTGGAAGTCTCTAATAGGGAAGTGAAGCACATAATAGAGAATATGGTGAGGCCAGATAGGAAAGATTGGTCAAAACGCTTGATTGATGCATTATGGGCCTACCGCACTGTTTATAAGACACCTATTGGGATGTCAACATATAGGGCGGTGTTTGGCAAAGCTTGCCACCTCCCTGTTGAACTTGAGCATCGAGCATTGTGGGCCATAAAGAAGTTTAACTTCGATATGGCCGCGATTGGGCTCAATCGAAAATTGCAACTCAATGAGTTGAAAGAAATTTGAAATTATGCATATAAGAGTTTGAAAATTTTTAAAGCTCAGACTAAGGAATTCCATGATAAGCACATTAATAGAAAATTCTTTGAACCCGGCCAAAAAGTATGGCTTTTTAACTCAAAATTGAGACTCTTTCCGGGTAAGCTTAGATCAAGATGGGATGGTCCCTTTGTGGTTGTAGAGACATTTTTTCATGGCGCCGTTGAGGTGCAAGATCCGAAGAATGGCCACACTTTTAAAGTGAATGGCCAAAGACTGAAGCCTTATATAGAGGGGATTGGAAATGGGGATATGATTGAGTCCATTGCTTTGATGGACCCTTTTTACTTTGACTGAGAGATTGATGTCTTGTTCTCTTTTCTTTTATTTCTAGTCTATTATATTTTTCTTTATTCTTGTTGTGCTTTATTTGACGTCTATGAGACTTTAAATCCTCTAAAGGTGTAATTCCTTTGGTGTTAGCTGTGCCTAAACGACATCTGACGGTCTGGTATAACCACTTAACTGTGTTTGTAGTGAGTTCCTAGGTGACCAACTTAGACGGTGGAAGCTAGAGTTCGAATGGCAAAGCCTAGAACGCAAATGTTTGGAATTTCCGAGACTAAAGTCTGGTTTAAATACCCAAGGGTGTGGAGATTGCTTCAAAATCACCTCGGCTTGAACTCTGTATGGTAGCCCCATAGGTTGAGTTAGCTATATGCGCCTCGATTGTGGATACCGAATCAACCTAGTCTGTCATCCTGTTGGAGAATAGGGAAAGTTACAAACATTGTTAGGGAGAAAAGTAGTACCTGTGGTTTTCGCGTGAAAATAAACCTTTGCTGAGCATTTAGTTAATTTTTGAAATGCTATATTTATTTCGGATGTAAAATGAAGGTAGAAATGGTTTGAAAAGTTTTTGGGTTGTGATTTGGGTTTAATTCCTTCAAAAAAAAAATAAAATTCCCACACGTGTGGCACAACCCACCGCACGTGCAAAACAATTTTCAGTCCACAAGTTGGACACTACTTTAAAGATAGGTGCGTGGGGGTGGTGCGGCCCAGTAGCTGCACGTGCGGCTTGGGTCTCGCACGTGCGGGAATTTTTCCTAGAAACAATGCGTCGCTTGCTTTATATGCAGGTGCGTGACCTGGTGCGGGTGTTTCGCCGCATGTGTGGCGCACTATCCCACACTTGTGGAATGAATTTAAAAATAAAAAAAATAAAAAAATCAGATTTCTTTGTTCAATTTATTTTATTTATTTATTTATTTATTTTATTTTCGTTTTTGAAAAAAAAACAAAAAAAGGTTATATAACCCTAGACCCACTTCAATCACTTACAAATTTGGTCTTTCTCTCTCTACCTCTCATCATTTTGTTCTCTCTCTCTCTCTCTCTCTCTCTCTCTCTCTCTCTTTCTCTCTCCCTCCCTCTCAACCCCACAAACCCATCACACCCCACCATCACTAACGTTTCAACTCTCAACCTTCCCTCATTCTTCCTCACTATCACCTCATCGCCGGCGGCCCTTTTCTCTCTGTCCATCGAATCTTTGGCGACCACAATTTTTTCCAACGAATCTCCCTTCTTTCTCTCTCTTTCTTCACTATTTAAAGGTAAATGCTTCCTTTTTTGTTTAAACTTTAATTTTCTTCTTTCAATCTTCCCTTGTAGTGAGGTTTAGGGATAGTTTAATAGAGATCTATTGTTCATCCTTAAAAAAATAAAAATAAAAAATCTAATACTTAGTTTTTCTAATTTCTTTTATTTTATAGGTTGTTTATTTATTTATTTATTTTACTTTGTTTATTCTATTATTTTATTGATGACTTGTTAGTATAATTTGTTTTTAGTTGTTTAGTAATTAGTTATTTAAATACAATGCTAATGTGTTTTATTATACCATAATTAAGTAACTAGTTTAATCTACATGCATATGTCTAGTTTAGTTCATTTTTATTTTATTTTATTTATTTTAGTTTTCATTTTAAAAAAAAACAAAGACAAGAAAAAGAAAAATGATGAGAATTGTATGTGGTACATCAGTGGCAGACTTATGCTTTAATATCGTACTTTATGCTCATGCTAGTTCCACAGGTATATGTGTATGTTTTTGATGTGTGTAGGACATGAGTCGACGGATATCCACCCGGGCCTCCAAAAAGGCCAGAGGTTCGTCCTCCTCGACGCCACCACTGCCACCGTCGCCACCACTACCAGTTGAGTTGCCACGACCAGAGTGGGTTTCTCGGCCACTTCATAAGCTTACACAATTCAACATCACCTATTTTTAGAATGACCCACCCACCTCTTGGGTCGTTAAACAGTTCCACCTCCAGCAACAGTTAGGCCTTTGCATTGTTACGGCGCCCACTTATCCTCGTCTGGTACAACTCTTCTACCAGAACATGTACGAGTCGCTCACTGAGGTAGGACTTCTATCCATTATTGATGGCCACATCATCAGCATCACAGAATCTATGATTGCCCAAGTGTTAGGGTTCTTTTCCAAGGTGGACCACCAGCCCTTCCTGAAAGTTGAAGGTCGACAACCCATACACAGCCTTATCTAAGAGTACTTCCCAGAGGCCCACAGTGACGCAAGTTACACGTGCTTACGTCGGAGCAAGCTGCCTGGTCGCTTATTATTCATTGACTTAGTGATATATAAGAATGCCCTTCCACTGGGGCATAAAGCTAAGCGCCGAATAGAGTTTGTTCGAGTCCTACATGCTTACTAACATGGTTATCAAGTCCCGCTTGCGCACGTGATCTAGATGCATATGCAAAAATTTCTGCAAGAGGCCATTCAGCCTCAACCTATGCAGAACCTAACTTGGCCCCTGCCATTTGCCAACTTGCTCACACTTATCTTCGAGCTGAACAGCCTCCCAATTGATTTGACTAAGGAGGTTGACACTGCTTATCCGACTTTCGGGCAGTGGGAATGGCAGCATAGCTTATCCCGCATCCCACAACAAGTTGGTGCACCGGTTGATGAGGCCCATGAGCCCTTGTCCTACCAACCACCTCCTCCTGCCTCCCTTCTGCCGCCCCAAAGGGACCCATTATATATGACTCGTGAAGAGTACTTACAACTTTAGCACTTTGTGGATCAGGTCCACAGTACTCTTCATGATCACTACCAAATCCTCATGGGATTATGCATGAATTTTCAGGCGCATCGGGCCTATGCTCAGGCGGCTTTCGACTAGCTCAATGCCCTCCAGCTCGACATTCAGCAGTCAGTTGCATCACTACAAACTGACTTTTATACATATCGAGAGTCTAGTCAGCAGCGTTTTTTTTTTTGATCAGCAAAGAAAAATTTCATATAACAGCATGAAATTAAAGATACAGGAGGACGACATGCATCGAGAGAGATTCGGAAGTATAAAAATACCCCTACTACTGCTACTCGCAGCCATACAACCAACCCCTAAGCCTCTCGATTTTCTTTTTTAAACAGAAAAGTTAAGAAGAACTTAACTATAAAATAAAATACAAATAAAATACAAGAGTCCCACATAACCAACCCACCAAACCACCCAAACCAAACTGAAAGTACTAAACCCAACACCCCACTCCCCAAGATCAGACAACACCCCTCTGCAGCTACACCTTTCAAAGCACTCACGCATGCCTCTGCTGCCAACACCCCTCACGCACGCCTCATCTCCACCCCGCATCTCAACACCCACCGGAACTTCAAGCTCACACCCGAGAAGACTCCATAGCAACCACCGGAAAGCCCGACTCCGGATCATCAAACCCAACAACCCACACCAAGCTGCTAAACTCCTCTCCCTGAAACAACTCGTACCGGCTATGGTATAAACATACCCCACGGCTGAAGTTTGCAACAGGACTGCTACTGACTTACACCCAAAACCCACTGCCAACCTCCATAACCAACAGGACTACAAACTCACGCCTCTTCACCCCACTCCCCAAGTGCTCGAGCGACAAACCGGACAGAACTGGATCGCCTACGATACCCTTGTTTCCGCCCAAAGATCACACCCCTCAAACTCCTGCTCACCAAAAGAGCGCACAAGTGAAGAACCACTAAGCTGCTGCCCATGCCCACTCTGCTAGACTGCCGCCAACACCCACCTCACACAGCCCGCACCGCCACCACCGGAAACCCAGCTGGATCACCACTGTGGCACCACTGCAGAACAACACCCACGCCACCCACAGAACATCTCCCAGCAGGACTACTTGCTCACTGCCGAGAGACCACACCTCGCCACAGATGCTGACCTCCACGCCACCGCTGCTGACCCGACCAACCTCTGGGTACCCCATCCACTGGGACACCACCCTCTGCAGGTCCAAAACCTGACCCACTAGCAGGACTACTTCCTCCTCCAGATCTTCCTCTTACACCCCTCAAACTCTCGTGCGAATAGGAACGCGCGAATGAACCCAGACAGTTCTGAGAAGACTCCGACACCCAAGTTTCCGCCCAAACCAAGCATCGCTCCTTCTCCTAAAAACTGAACCATAGTACACCCCTCAAGCTCCTACTCGCAAAAAGCGCTCGAGTGTAAATCCTGGACAACCCCGCAGCACACCAAACACCCCAGGTGGGAAGATAACGGGAGACTCAAGTTTATTAACGGAAAAGCAACACACAAACACGGCAGACACTAGCCCAGCCGACCGCCATAGCCAAAGGCGGCGGCCGGCCGGCCCAAAAGAGAGGCCCGGGGAGGAGGTTTTTGAAAGAGAAAGAGGTTTTTAGAGAGAGAGAGAGAGGACTGGTTAAGTTGTACATTAGAAAATGTAGTTAACTAGTCAGCAGCGTTTTGACCAACTAGGTGCTCGGGTTCAGAATGAAGCGTTCGAGATGCGGTCATTGATGAACGCCTTGTTTGCCCAGCATTTCCCTCCACCGCCACCATCGAATTCTCAATAGTACCAAACTATCTTTTTCTTTGTTTATTTTATTTATATATTTTCCTTTTAGTTGTTTCTCTTTCTTTAAAAAAATATATATATATGTGTGTGTGTGTTATTATTTGCCTACCTGGATGTGCACCTATAGTCTCTGGTAATATTCTCTCTTGCCTATTTGCTTAGCATTTGCTTCCATTGAGGACAATGTCATATTCAAGTTGGGGGATGAGGGTATTTTCTTTTGTGCATTTCTATTTGGCTCATAATTCATGCTTATACCTACTTCACTTGATTACATTACTTCACTTGATGTTGACTTGTTGTAAGTAGGGTGATGATATTTCTATATGTTAATTGGAGAGCATAGTAGGCTTGTATAAAAAGGGTTTATTGAGTAAACACTCACATGTGATGTTTGTACTAGAATAGTTGTTTGTGGTTGTGGTATTAGTACACTTATCATGAGTATGCCTTGACTCACATGAACACACTATCATAGCGGTGACCTCTCTATTATAATCCCTGGTATACATCATTGATAACTGCTAGCGTTGCAGGAAAGAATAAATGACTGGCCTTGATTCTCAAAATTAAAAAAAAAATAAAAATAAAAAAAAAACAAACAAACACTTGACTCGTTTGGGTTTATAGCCTCTTTAGCTCAAGTTATTAAGCCCGTAAAGGTGTCTTTACACCTAGTGCCCTAAAACCGTCTGGTTTGGGAGTCATTGGCCCAATACTTGCCATATGAGTTAATTAAAAAGCTTAAGGGACCTAGACATTGCACAGTTAAGGAAAATAAGGAAATTGACTTGTTCGAATTTGTAACATTTTCAACTCGAGTTATTAAGCCCGTAGGGGTGTCTTCACACCTAGTGCCCTAAAACCGTCTAGTTTGGGAGTCATTGACCCAATGCTTATTACATGGGTTGATTAGAAAGCTTAATGGATTAGGACATTGCACAGTCTTTCCGAAAAAAAAAAAAAAAAAACATTTTGAGAATCTTGATTACAAAAGTTTAATATTCTCTGTATATGTTGGGAGTTATTATGAGTTACACTGGGCTATTATAGTGGTCAGTTAACTAGTTATGGAGATTGCACATTACACCGAGGTTACTGATGATGTGTTCTACTAACATTCACAAGTACATAGAACTTGATTTGTGTAATACTGAATTGTGGTCTCTACTCAATAGATTCCTTCATGTTTGTCTACTGTGCCTTCAATGACTCATCATGTCTCAATATTGCACTGTAGTGGCACATAAGTTAATTTTTGAGTGGGGTAGTGTGATTGATTATTGCTGGATAGAAGTGAATATGTTAATGTTTGTGGGTATCATTTCTGGAAACCCTTACGAGACTTTACTCGTCTACTTGGGTAACTTTGTGGTTTAAAGGCTTGTTACATATGCTAAATGCAACTGTTCTTCCCACGAAAAAGGAGATAGTTAAATTTTGTTTAAGTTTATTTTTCTTTCTTTATTCCTTGCTTGTGAACTAGCAAGTTGTAAGTTTGAGGATGTGATTGAGGCCGAATTGTGCAACACTGAGGCCGTTAATTAAGATATCTTAATGATTGCTTGTCAAACTATATATTTTATGTCTGTTTAATGTTAATCAGGTTGTACATAGTGGGAGCATAAAATGAGCAAAAATGCAAAGAAAAATGCTTCATGTACGTGTGGCGGCCTATTCCCGGACGTGCGACCTTTACCTCGCAACCAAACAGGGCCTAAGCTTCTCGCACGTGCAGAGGGCTTTCCTGTATGTGCGACACCCCTTCCCGCACGTGCAGCCGTACCTCGAAATTTGTGTCGCTGTTTTAAACCTATTTGGAAGACAACAGAGGTATAAAAAGACAGAAAATAGGCTAGAATTGGAGGCTAACATTTTTCAAAGAAGAGAGAGGCTAGGGTTTGAAGAAAAATAACTTGAAGCTTGAAGAAGGTCTCCCATGGTGGCTTCTTCTTCCTCCACTTCTTCCCACTTCACCATGAGTGGCTAAGCTCATCTTTCTAGGGTTTTAATGAAACCCTAGCCATGTAAATAGGTTTTCTTTTTGGTTTTTGATTATGTAAAGTTTTGAATAATTGTATAGTGTTTTAGAAGTTTCAAATATATAGTTTCCACTATTTCTTCAAGTATTTGGCTTTCTATGATTGTTGAAGGCTTTCCATACGATGGTTTTCTTTTCTTTTATATTCAAGGTATGAGACGAGCCATACTACGAGGGACGAGTCGTTGTGCTACCCTAGTTTAGAGCGAACGACTCGTACGACTTGAGATGGTTCGTACCTATACATTGAACGTGATGATTTTCTTGATAAATGCTTTGAACTTGTAGTTGCGAAGTATTATTCCGTTCGAATCGTAACATAATTGAGTCTCAAATTGAAGCCTTAGTTATATAACTAGTGGTGAATTCATTACCCTAGGTTTTTCCACAATCAATAATTCCAATTTCAATTTTAATCGCTAGTTTAATCGCTTTGTTTAATTTAATTATTAGTAGGTTATGAACAACCATCTTTTTTCATCAAAATTAATTTAGGAATTTAGCATTTAAATTAGTTTAATTTCACAATTGTCCCTGTGGATCGATACCTGGACTTACCATTATTCTAAGGAATTTGGTATAGTTTAGTGTTTATTTTTGGTGTGTGAAATGACCCATCATTCACTCGAGCGAATCTTTTTGTGCTCGAGCGGTCTTGGCTATAGCGGCCCTTCTTGTGCTTGAGCATTAGCCTTCTGTCTGTAAAACTACTGGGAGTTTGTATTTCACGCTCGAACAGTGATGCCTTTTTCTTTGTGTCTTGGTGCTTGAGCGTCACTTCTTGCGCTCGAGCGGACTGCGAGTATTTCAGTTCGTAAAAGTCACTTTTTAGATCACTTTTTCATTTCACTCTCGCTCTAAACTTTCTAAAATCCCTCGATCTACACACACACACTCTCTCTCTCTCTTTAAAACTCACCTTCTCTCTTCTAAAACACTTACATCCATTGATTTCTCTACCATATTCCCTTTGAGAAGAAGGTAAAGCGCACTTAGAGCTTCATTTTCATCCAAACAAAGTTGGGTTTTGGCGGTGTTGATGTTTCTTCACACACTTTCTCTCTCGTCTCATAAGCTTGAGGTAGGGATTCTCCACACTCTTGTATAAGTTTTACCTTAGTTATTTGCTATTTCAAAGGATTATAGTGGTTTGGGTTGTTTTGGTAAAACCTAGGGTTTGAAATCAAAATGATAAAGAGGGGTTTTCAAATGGTCTCTTGGAAAATCTTATGGGTATGAAATTGAGATTGATATATGTTGAAATGAGGTATTTCTTACATTAAAATTGATTTTCAAAGAGAAAGGGATTTTGTCTTAAAATGTGAATGTTTGAGATTGTAAAGAGAAAATGGAATTGATATGGAAATTGTGAAATTGAAATGATGATAATGATGAGGGTGGAATTGGATATGTATTATCATTCACATTTTGAGATTGTGGAAAGGTATATCTTTAATGAAATTTATTTATTTGTTTAGAGATATCTGTTTTGGGCTATTGGTGGAGGATAGTTATGAGTGTTGTAGAAATTGCATGAGAATTAGGTGAACTAAAACTAATTTCTCATCCATGTGCATTGAACATTGTTGCTTATTTACTACATTGAAAATGTATATGATATTAAGAAAAATGGGTGAATGTTGGAAAGAGGTGTGTATCACCAAATCAAGTTGGCCTGTGTGTCCAAGATGAAAGTCCCGAAAAAACGTGCGTATACATAGGTGTTGATTCTTGCAGACGAGATATCTATAAAATGGCAATAATAGCGCTTGCATAGGATACGTTTATATGAGTGCCGTTTGATGATTTCCCGTGGATGAAATATCCGTGAAATGTTATACTGATTTGAGATTTCCTCATTGTTTTCTATTGTAAAGAACATGACTTTGAGAATTGCGATATAAACTGAGCATGTCATTATTTTTGGAAAGAAATGTAAAACGTTTTGACATGAGCATTACATATGCATAAAATCTTATGGCTTTGTTAAGATTTATATATTGTGTTGTAGTATTTTTACTGGGCATTGGCTCATCCTATGTGGGAAAACCATTTTCAAGTGCTGGTGATATGCCTTTACCAAGGTCTTAGCTTGGAAGGACTGTGGAGCTGAAGGCTCACTATTGTCATTTTGTATTTAATTTTGTACAAGCCTAGGGCTTTATTTGTATTGAGCTTAAGACTCACTTTTGATGTACCCAAGCATTGACTTGGAAAGATGTAAGCTTTTAGGGCATATCATTATCTGTTTAGCTTTCATTTTTTTTCACTGTCCTGTAATACATGCTATATATTCAGGATGCACTATTTATGAATATATATCGCAAGTGTCACTATTTTATATATCAAACTCTAATTAATGAAAGCTTATCAATTCATTTTGTTTCTATTTATTGGTTGTTATGAGATGAGCATATTGTATTTATTTCGAGGCGTTATATTTATGTGCTTCTATTTTATATTAATCTTCATTATCATCATCATCAATGGAAATTGGCAACACTTTGCTTGATTTGAGTTTTCTAAAAACACTTTTCAAAAAAATTTACTTTCTTATTTTTCATATTTTTTTTGTTTTTACTGATTTTTTTTATATTTTTAAGTAATTTTTTTAATTTTTAGACACACCTAATATAAATACACTTAAAAAATATAATTTTTGTGAAAAAAATCTTTAAAAAATTCACTAAATACCAAAAATACAAAAAAAAAAAAAAAATGAAAATTCAGTAGATTTTTTGTATTTTTGTGTATTTATTAATTTTTTAAAATATTTTTTCACAAATATTTTACTTTTTAGACACACCTAAATAAGGTGCATCTAAAAAAGTAAAAAAAAAAATGCCTACAATTTTAAAAATATTCACTAAAAACTAAAAAACATAAAAAACAAAAAACTCAATTTTTTAAAAAATTAATTCAAAAAACTCAAACCAAACACACTGTCATTATTATAAATCAACTTCAATAAGGTTCACAAAACTAAGCTCCATTGAAACTCGAACCGACATTACTATTATATATTCATAACGAAAGACAGAAAATACTGGCATTAGTTAGTGAGACTACTAATTTTGTGCAACAAGATTTCCTACCGAAACGAGCTCCTAATCAAACAAGCTATATCCCATATTGTCACGACCCAAACCTGTCCCTATAGATTTAGCATCGTAACCGGCCAGTAATCCTAGGATTACCGAAGGCCTCTGAGACAGATTAGCATAATATTAGGGGCTAGCGGAAGCAAATAACAAATATACGTCCATTAAGCTGTGCAGACTTATATAAGACATAAACTTTTAAACTTTATTTGCATATATTTACACATCATCATATATATAGGCTACACAAAAAGGGACTTAGCCTTAAATACAGAATAAACAAAAACACTTGTTAAACCAAAATAAGAAGACAAAACTTAAACTTTATGCACATAGCCATAACCACTTTGACGCATTTGAAACCTCCACGGAAGGCACACAGGTTGGCTGACAAAATAGAGTCTAGGTAGAAGTTCTAAGCCTAATCACGCGCCGGATCATCTACATATATAAATAATATAGTGAGTTGGAGCCCTGTGAATAATAACAAAGTAAAGGGTTTTAATAAATGATGTCCATAACAGATTCAAAAATCAGAAAACAGATTCATAAATCAGATTCAGATTCAGAAATAGATTCATATACATATTCAGAGTTCATGCTCAATTATACGTGGTACATCCATTAGCGCTAACAGAACAAATACAGAATAAATGGTGGTTATGAATAACCAGTTCCGTAAAGGAACCTCCGGATCCGGATGATAGATAATAGATATGCTGAGCTCCATAATGGAGCCTCCAGTACGGGTAACAGATAACAGATATACTAAGTTCCATGATAGAACCTCCAATATCGGGTAATAGCTAACAGATATGCTAAGGATACCATGAATACTTGTCAGAAATTGGACAATCATTCATTGTATAGAACATCAACAAATCTTATTTCATCATACAAAACATAAATAAAGTTGAACATAGTTTTACTAAGTTATTACTCACAGATAGCTGCAGAAGTAGATCAAACAGATCAGGCAGACAATAGCACATGACCTATACAAACACATTACATATACATATTGAAACACAGTATCACGTCCTTGATCAAACTTGACTTTTCTTGTCTTTTTCTGTCTAAGTAGTCCGAAATTCTACTACGCTTATTCTTTCTTGTTCAAATGAATTGGGTTCTTATTTCATATAATCTTTCATTACCAAATCCCATTTTTTTTTTTTTTCCACATAGACCGAATTTTTACTTGGCTTCTTAATCAATTATTATTAAATCAATTATTTATTCCTTAACCAATTAATTTATGTTGATTGTTAGTTTATTAATATTGTTGAGACATAATTTTTGCCTAAGAATGCTTGGAAAGAGATAAGATGAAAATATGCACTAAATGCCATTTTCCAAAATATGCTAAAAAAGAGATGTTTGCTCGAGCGAACTTCGAGCGATCGGTATAAACTACAAAAGTATTAGAAGTCTTCAATGTACGCTCGAGCGGTTAAAATTTCAAAGTTCTGAATTTCTCACAAATGGCTTCCAAACGCGTTTTCAATCTGTAAACCCATACTAATCTTGATCAAAACTTTGAAAATACTTTAAAAAACATAAACACTTATTTATTTATAAATTATTTGCTTAAAATCTTGAAACACAATATTTAAATCAAAACCTTATTTTATTTCAAAATCAAAACCCATGAACTCATGGTTTTAAAATTCATTTTAAAAATCAAATGCACAATAAAATTGCATGTAATTTATGGAGCTTAATTTAATTACAACTTTCAAAATCAAATCCAAAATAATAAATTTCTAAATCAACTTCCATAAACTTGAACTTATCTCCAATTCTTTATTTTCATGTCAAATTTTTTTTTTAATCACTTAAAATTGATTTCAAACCCTTTTTTCATTTTCCTTCGATCATGAATTCAAAGTTGTAAACTCCTTAAAAAATTATTTACATGTATGAATTTGACATTAAAATGAACTAATTTTATATTTCTATTAATTTTCTTCATATCTATACCAAATTTAAACTTATAAGTCTTTCACAGATAAATTAAAGCCTAAAACCTTGAAATTTCAACATGCATGTAAGGATGAGTTTCAAATTTATGAAGAATAACAAAAATCACACTCAAACTAATTAATTTCCAAATTTATTTCTATAATCTTACTCTAAACTCAATTTTTCTTCATCTTCTTGCTAATTCTTTTTAATTACATGATATTGATTCCAATCTCATCTTTAATTTCAAGCGTAATGTAATGATTCTACACAAATTAAACATAAATTCCATACCTTGAGTTTTAATTTCAGAATATTTAGTTGAATCCCTTCTAATTCTTCTTGGTTTCTTCAAAAACTTGAGCTTTCATTTCAATGTTATTCTCCTCTTTTGTTTTCTTTGTTCCCGCAACTCTTTTTTCTTCTTTTTGTTTTCCAACAGTTATCTCCCTCTCCCTTTCTTTGTTTCTCTCTCTCTCTCTCGGTTTCCTTCTTTTTTTTTGAGCATCTTCAGCATAATGAAAAATGAGTTCAACCTCACTTCTCTCATTTACATATAACACATATACATACCTCTTACTTCAACACGTGCACACACACCTCACACATTGAGGCGCCAGCACAATACTAGGCACTATAATAATGTGCTAGCACACTCCCACAAGAATTATAATTCCCTACACACAACTTCACAATTAATCACACCACATGGGTAAATTTAGCTTGCCTCTTGATCACACAATTAACTCAACTAAACTGTATTTTCTCTTAATTAATTTTGATTAGTACATAACTTAATTAATCATACTAATCACAAAATCATATAATTTAATTAGTCTAATTTGACTTCCATTAAGACCCAATTAATTATATTTAAATTTATCAGTCTGAATCAGATTTTTAATCAAACTCTCAAAAGGCTCCAAATATCAAATTGAACTTATCTCTATCCTCAATTTTGGCTTCTCACATTATTAAGGCTTTCAATTTCAGATCAAACTCAAAATATTCGTCAATAAATTACATACTCAATTAAATACCTCATAAATAAATTTAACTCGTAATAACCTTAATTCCCACAATCATAACTTAAGTAACTCCAACTCGGACCTGATTAATCAAATCTCAATTTTACAAATCTGAATCGAATATTTACTTAAACTCTCACACGGTCCGATGCTCAAAATTAAAATAATTCAATTAACTAATTATGAACCATTTAGACTTTTAATTTCTAATTCCAAAATAAATCCTCAATAAAATCATAAGCGAATCAGACTGAATAATTCTTATAAATCCAAAATTAAATTAGAATAATGAGCAATTAAAATTCAAATTTCCTTACTTGATTAAACGCTGATTACGATATTTGGTAGGGTCGTCACACATGTCCTCATCAGTATCTTCCTTGGGCTCTTTCTGTTGAAATTATTATTTTACAAAAAAAAACACACAAATCAATTATATTCTCTAGGCTATGTAAATAGAGAAGATTGGAGTAGAATTTTTTACCTTATTCTCTTTGGATGGCGGAGTAAGGGTGAAGCCACCAGAAGGAGTAGCGATGCCAACAAAGCCAATGTTCATGATGAGATCATTGATGCTTTTGGTTATGTTGCGAAATCAATTGATGGTGTTCAAGGGTTGTGGATCGCCAGTAGAGGTACCATTGCCGCCGTGCTTAAGGGAGAAAAATGGTTTAGAGAGAAATGGGGTGTAGATCTGCGAACTGTGTGGATCGACTTAGATCTCGGCCGATGGTGGTTAGATCTACACCAGAACATGGCCGACGCTACCGTATCTCGTAACATCGTTTAGGGTTTCACGATCGGAATTGTAAGAGAGAGAGAGAGAGAGAGAGAGAGAGAGAAGATGTAAAGAGGGAGACGGTGGTTTTGGTGGCGGATCTTGAAGTAGGTAAAGAGCAGGTGCATTGTCGGAGTGGATGGGAGACGCTGGTTTTGTTTCTGCGTATTTTAAAGAGGGAGATGAATGGGTTTAGATATATATATATATATATATATTGGGGTATTTTAGTTATTCCGTAATGTTTTGTCCATGTAGACAGAATAAATTAGAGCCTAGACCTCTGAGCAAGAAAACTTCAAAATTGAATTTATCATCCGACTGCCCTTTTAAAATTAAGTTAAAAATGTTTTGATTTATACATATTAAAATATGAGTTTAGTACAAACAAATTAACTCTTTTTCCTTTCTGAATCTAATGTCACTCCTATATGAATTTGAATGTGTGAAATTAACTTATGTTACATTTTTAACTACCTTACCTTTTAATTTTTATTTTTATGGGAAGTACCTTACCTTAAAACCTACCGATTGATTAAAAAACATGCTACTCTAAGGCTTGGTTTGGGATGTCCTAAAAAAGTGTACTTTTTGTCTTTTTACGAAAAGATGTGCAGAAAAATAGAGAGGTGATGTGATGGAAAAAAGATAAAAAGATGGATTATATAGGTTACCCCAAACCAAGCTTAAGCCTATTTTGTGAACCATAGGTTATTCATATTATTAAATATTTTTTTATATAATCTTTTAAGGGAGCAGCTTGCTTTCCACTCCTTAATCAGACTGGACGGTGCTGTTCGGTCCATAGAGGCCCACTATGGGCCCCGTTTTGATAATTCGAACCATTCAATGTGTAGAATAAGTCAAGTACTATATGCTTGTAAAAAATTACGTTGATCGGATATCGATAACTATCTCATCTTATTAGTTTTTTGTCAACCATTAATTTATTCACCGTTTATTTTTTTTATATACAAAACTGATAAGATGAGATAGCTATCGATATCCGATTAACGTGATTTTTTTACAGACATATAGCATTTGACGAGTTCTACATATTGAACGGTTTGGATTATCAAAATGGGACCCGTGATGAGTCCCCACGGACCGAACATCACCGTCCAATCCGATTAAGGACTGGAGGCAAACTACTCCCATTTTTAAAATCCCTTACTGATCTTCTTATTTACGAAATTATAAGTATTAAATCGTTTTATGTCTATCTCTAAAATTTAACAATAAAAGGAAACAATGAAATATAATCAAAATCACTCATTCGAACGTATTGATTTTCTCTATAATTGATATTTTTTTTGAGTAAATTGGTGATAAATTTAATTTAAAGAGGGTGTAAGACATTAGATCTAGTGGATATTTTTTGTTAGTGAGAGGTCCACCCTTTGTGAAATAGTTTGGTGAAAAGTCCTTTTATTCGTTTTGAAGGATATTTTATTTTCAATTTTATTCCTTAATTTATCTATTGACCTTTTTTTTATATTATCTATTTGACTTTTTTTTTACTATATGTTCAAATTTATATCTATCTATTCAAATTATTTTCTATCTATTCAAATTTTGGACTATCTGTTCGAATTTTTTTAACCTATCTGTTGAATTATTTTTATTTGTTAAATTTTTATAATCTATTTTTTCCATCTGTTCAAATTCACATCATTTTCAAACTTTCTCTTTCTACCTGTTTCTCTCTCCATCTCTGTTTTCTCTCTCTATCCGTTGAAAAAATCCCACTTTTTTTGTTTATCGGTTGAAACATCTTTCTCTTCTTCCTTCCATCACTCACCTACATGTATCTGTTTAAACATTTTATTTGTTTAAAATTTCAACATCAACAACATCATTATCTACAACGACAATAGATTTAAGCCAAAAAAAAAAAGGAAAAAAAAAGAGAGGAACTTTTCAAAATTTCTCATCTACAATTGAATATACATATGAAAATATAGATCTACAGATGAAAATACAGATCTCACCTCGCTCAACAGATCAACTCATTTTTTTCTATCTGTTTAAATCAAACACAAACATAAATACAAATACAAACAGATCAACTCTACAGACTTCAAAATCAAATATTTATCAAATAAAAATTATTTATTTATAATAAAAAAAATTTAAAAAAAAGACCTTTTGATATATATATATATATAAGTGTTGCAGAGCAGTCATGTCTTTTATAAAAACATGAATATAATAAGAAATGATAAATAAATACAAGACCTTTTTGCTGATAGATATCTATCGAAACCAACAAATATTAGAAGTGTTTGGGAAGAGCTTTTTTCAGTTTTTTGGCTAAAATAGTACTAAAAGACAAAATAGTCTAAAATAGTCAATAAGACAAAATGCCACAACAAATCCATAATCATTTCACTTTTTCTCTCACAAATATCGCATCAAACTACAAAAAAATTCAATTATCTTCCTAAACACAAAAATTTTAGCCTCTTAAAATACATTAGAGTCTCTTATTGCTCATAGATATCTACTAGAAGTACAAGATCTTTATACGAGTCCCACATTTGCAGTCCCTCAGGGCACCTTTGCCACGAGAAGTGGTGTCGAGTAAGCACCACTAGAAGTCCTTGATGACAGATCTATTTAGATCTACGACCGGTGGCGCTAGTGGTAGCTAGATGGCAACGGTGAGGAAGCAGCAGTCTAGGTGTTCTCAGATCTAGAAACGATGACGGATCGTCGGCTAGGGAGAAGCGCGACGGATGAGGATCGATAGCGGAGGAGCAATGATGACGGAAGAAGAGCGGCGGAGGAGAGAGAAGAGAGAGAGAGAGAGAGAGAGAGAGAGAGGGTTAGGGTTTGGAGAGAAAAAGGAAGAGAGAGAGAGTCGGAGATGAGAAAATGAGGGTTTGAGGAGTGTATCCAATATAAATCTGGTATTTTGGTCATTTTATAAGAGTTTGTTCTTATGGCTAATATGTTTCCGCGCTTTAACTTTTGGCTAATCAAAATTCAATTTTGGACTTATGATCCAAGTCTCCAATATTTTTATATGGGTATGTCACAAGAGTTGAGCTATAATAGGCAATGAAATGGTTAGTTACTATCATGCATTTAGGACCGATATACTGTTGTCATCCTTTCAACTAAATTGTACGTTAACATCATATTAATTGGAATCACATTTTCATGCCACTGATTCTATCATGACAAATAAAAAATAAAACAACAAAGTGAAACAAGGTAATGCACAAACTTTGTTAGGTGTGAAATAAGAACACAATGTCACATTATGTTACATTTGTTTTTGGACTTGTGCATAAAATTGGCCTCTTTGACTTACATAAACATAATCACATTATGTTGCAAGAGTTCTTGATTGACAAAATATCTGCACGGCACTTTTTTCCGACGACTTCACTACTAACATGCTTGAGTAGGACAGACTTCACAATTTACAGCAACTCCTTCTCAATGCGATCCTAACTAACGCAATGACAATGATTTCAAAATTCAATTAAAGTAATGACTCAGTGCGTTTGGTTTCAATTTTTTAAATTCAGTTTTTTGAAAATTGAGCTTTTGTTTTTTATATTTTTTTGTTTTTAGTGAGTATTTTTAAAATTTTAAGTAATTTTTTTTTTTACTTTTTTAGATACACCTTACTTAGATGTATTTAAATAGTAAAATATTTGTGAAAAAATATTTTAAAAATCTAATAAATACACAAAAATACGAAAAATGTACTGAATTTTGGTATTTTTTTAAAATATTTTTTGGCATTTTGTGTATTTTTTAAAGATTTTTTCACAAATATTATACTTTTTAAATGTATTTATGTTAGGTGTATCTAAAAATTAAAAACAATTGCTTAAAATATTAAAAAAATTCATTGAAAATATTAAAATACGAAAAATAAAAATGTAAAATTTTCTGAAAACTGTTTTCTGAAAACTGGAACCAAACAAGTTGATGATTTTAAAATTCAATTAGCTTCTGCTTAAAGCCAACCCAATGGGTGATTTGGCAAACTATGGTTATATTTTTACGGATGACATTTGTTGCCCTCTTGAAGATAGCTTTGGCAAGTACATTCAATCCAATTAAGTTTTTAATATTATTCTTTGTATATTCTTTGTACATTCAATATTTTCATTGTGAGAGACTCAAAACTTAATATTATTCTTTGTATATTCTTTGTACATTCAATATTTTCATTGTGAGAGACTCAAGAGCTTATACACAACAGAGTGATCTTTGTGAAAAGGAGTTAGAGTTGATTGGAACATCCAATCATTTTTAATTTATTAAATAAATCCTAATGCATTATTCAATTATAAAACAATGTTTTTAAATTGATTTGACTTGCATAAACCCTTGTACATACTTGTACAACACAGTATGAATTATCTTATTGTGTAACCCAGTTGTGTGGAGATTTGGAGTAAAAAAATTGTGATGAATGTTTTAATTATAAAAAATAATATAAATATTTTTTTAAAAGTGAAAAAATAATGTCTCTTATTGTGTGTAGTTGAGTTGTGTGGAGATTTTGGAGTGGAATTTTTTGCAATGAAGTTTTCAATTATAAAAAAATAATATAAATATATATTTAGAGTTTAAAAATAATTACATATTTTTAATAAAATTGTAAAAATGTATAAATTTATAGACAATAAACAAATATAAGAGTTTTGGTACAATTAATTAATCTAATTTTTTTCTATAAAATTTAAAAGGGCTAATAATACCTTACTTTTGCTTCAATTTTAACTTTTGTTAATATTCTATTATGAAAAAAGCTTAAAAAATGACACGTGAATTGTATATTTTAATTTTTTAACTAAAATATCAATTCAAGAGCTGATTTATTTATGTTTATTATATACCTGAAAAAATATGTATATACATGTCTTTCTTAGGGAAAAAAACGTTATATACACATGTTAGTTTTACATGTTATGTTAACAAAAGATTATCTAGATAAAATGTAATACTATAGTTTTTAGTTAGGGATGTAAAATGTAAGGATAATGCTATATTTAACAGATGATGTATTATATATGACATTGTCACTTTAAAATTATGATCCCACGTATTATACAAATTATAAAGATTCAAAATATTTAAAATTAAATTGTTACTTTAAAATTATGACTCTACTTATTATACAAATTATAAATATTCAAATATTTTGAGTCTTTATAATTTGTATAATATGTAATGTCATAATTTTAAAATGACAATATTATAGCATATATTGGTATACTAATTGGTATACCAAATCGGTGCACGTAGCACCACTGGAAATATAATTTATCAATTTGAAATTAGGGGGTGTTTGGCATATGTTAAAATAACACATTACCTCATTTGAGTCACAATTACTTATTTAGGTTAAAGCATCTCCAACGGTGCATTTCTTTTTTCATCAAATCTGAGTAAAAAATAACCCATTTTCACCAAATCTAATACTGAGTGTTTCAACGGTTGATTTTCATTAAATTTTTATCAAACCTGAGCCGGGACAACCGGTTGGTCGACCGGTTAAGCCAAAAAATTTTTTTTTTTTTTTTGAATTTTTTTTTGAACTTTTTGAACCTTTTAGTGGTCGACCGGTAAGGCAAAATTTTTTTTTTTTTTTTTTAAAATTATTTGAACCTTTTTTTGGAAATGTTTGAACCTTTTGGTGGTCGACCAGTTGGTCGACCGGTTGGTCTCCCCCAACGGTCATGCACAGTGTTTTGGTGAAATGCGGAGCTTGTTCTCATTTTGGTGAAACATTTGTTGAATTCTCGATTTGATATCGATTTGGTGCAACCGTTAGAGCACCAAAAAGTGATTTTTTATCAAAATTTAAATCTGATACTGCATTTGATTAAGCGTTGGAGATAGTCTTACATCACTTCCCTATCACATCAGTTTTTTATAAAAATAAAAAAATATGTTTATTTAAATCTTCCTAAATTGGTCTAGATTTGTCCAATTTGAGTAAGAAAATATTATGCCACGCGTCTTAAAAGTGCGTGACTACAAAGTCGAGTAAAAAGCAATCTTTGAGTCGGCAGGGGCAGAAAATGCCCTCAAATTTTTACATTGTTTTATGAGTAAACTACATTGACCCCTAAAGTAATTTTAATATAATTATAATGATATTCTTTTTAGGGCTGATTTGACATGTTTGAAAAAAAAGTCAAAAAATTATTATTCTATTTAACTCACATCATCTTATTTAAGTCATATTACCTCTCTAACACATCACTTTAAACCCAACCTAAACCCAACCCATATTTTATAAAAAATTAAAAAATACACTTATTTAGATCATCTCAAACAATTCCTTAGTTAAGGGTGTTCATAGGTCATTTTTGCATTCAACCAGGTTTTAGTTAAGAAAATTTCATCCACATTCAACCACTCAGAGTTTCAAAATCTATTAAGAGAGTTAGGTAAATTGGGGAGTGGATATGAATCAAGTTGCCAGTTGAACAAATTCTAATTTTTTATTCAACAAATCTCATTTTACCCAAAAAAAAACTTGACTTTTTAACTAAACAATGATAGGGAGTGAGTGTTCTAATTTTCTGAAAGTGAAAATCGTCATTTTCAAGTTTCAATTCTCTATTTATTGAGCAAATAAATAATATAATGCATAAATATTTATGAAAAATTCATAGTTCGATGTGGCTGGATCGGGTTTGGCAAATTGAAACTTATATATCCATCACAGGATCAAAACTTGGCTTTTTAAAAATTGCTAGACTTGTATCTATTCGACCTGTCGCATTAAAATCATTCACTATTACAAAAATAAATAAAGATTACACTTTTTTTGTGTGATGTATGTTATTTAATCACACCTTTTAAGTTTTATTAAAGTGTGATCTTTGAGAGTGTGATTAAAAGGGGTCATTTTTAATCACACATTGTAAGTGTGATTAATAACATTTAGATCACACCTTTTAAGTGTAATTAAAAATATTTAGATCACATTTTTTTAGTATGATTAATAACATTTAGCTAGTGAGTGTAATATTTTTTTTTTTCACAAATGAACTTTTGACGACTAAAATGTTGCATTAAAACCATTAGGGGTGAAATTGGTGTTGTTTAACCTTTTTTTCCTCGATTTTTGGGCCAAATCGATTCATTCGATTTTGTATCTATGAGAACCGAACAAACTGAGATATATATAAACTGTACCAAACAAGTCCATATAGTTTGGTGCGGTTGTTATGGTTTTGGGCCTTTTGTAACGTAGATTTGTGATGGATACCCAAAAAAAAAAAAAAAAAAAAAGAAGCAAAGGGTTGCTGAAAAAAAAATTAAAAAAATGTCCCAATGTGCTAATTGCAACGTATCTATTTGTGATGGAAACTATTTATTGTACATGACATCCATCCAATTCAAGAGCATTAAAAAAGAAAAAGAAAAATAGACATACAATAAACAAAACATTAATTCAATCCAATGGTTGCTTTGCTTCAACAGTTAAGAATTTAGCAACAATCCAATGGTTGCTTTGCTTCAACAGTTAAGAATTTAGCAAAATCAAAAAGGTTTTAAAAAAGGTTCAAATAGTCTTTTCGAAAAAGTTCAATAGATTAGATTTTTCAAAATCAAAAATTAAGTCTTCATATTTACCTTAATTTTGAGCCGAAATTGCTACACCAACAACGAGATCTTTATAATGAGAATGAATGAGTTTCTGTGAGCGAGAGTGCTCTTCTACCTCGTTCTTGCTTCAGATGAGTAATAGTGAGGAGTGCGACAGGTCGTCATGTATGAGAGAGGTGATGAATGAGAAACTCTAAGACTCTGAAAAGTTAAAAACGAAGAGAGAGAGAAGAGTAACTATTTGTTTATTGTGTGTCTATGTGAAAAAAATAATTTTTTGTTTTGTTTTGTTTTGTTATACATAGGTTTCGTTTGGGAACAAGTTATTTTAGTAATTTTTTGATTTTTTACGAAAAGATGTGCAAAAAAATAGAAAGAGTGATGTGATAACTTATAGTGACTTTTTAAATTTTTGACTAAAATAGTTACTTCCCAAACGAAGCCTTAGCGAGGCACATGAATGGCAGTGATTGTGCCACACAAATGACTATAGTGAAGAGGGCTATTCGATGTGCCTCGGCCCTACATTTTGAAATACCAAAACTGAAATTAAAAATTGAGAAATTAAAAAACAAGGCTGACTGGCCAAAACGAGATAGGAAAAATAGATCGAAAACCAGTCGGTTCAGTTTTTGCAGTTAATCTTTCACCCTTAGATATCGTCTGTTTAAAGTTAAGTGAATGGGTCGACTGAATGTTTATCTAGCTCTACTTTTAGTATAAATAGTGTAAAACGCAAAAAATAAATAAAACAAAATATATATTTTAGTATAAAAGAGATGATAATATTATTTCATTACTCATATAATAAATTATTGTTCAAAAAAAATAAAAATAAATTACTGTTGAAGATATGACTAAACTATTATATGAATTAAAATATTATTTTTAAAAATATAAATTAAAATATTATATAATAATAAAGAAAAATGTTTGAGACGTTGCTATATCTTTTATAATTCAACTCACAATGATATAATTTGATAATTATTAATTTTTAATTAATTTAAACACTCAACGATATGGGCCCACCACCTTAACACCTCATTATTGGTGCATTTTATAATTATAAAAAAGGATAAGTTACAAACACATCTTTTGAGGTTTGCTTACAGTACAGATTGCTCTCTGTAGTTTGAAAAATTACAAATACCTCTTCATTAGTATTTTTTATTTAATAGAATTAACTAAAAAAATGAAATTCATAATTGCTCTCATACACAATAATAAAATTATCTAAATTATTAATTAAAACATATTTATAACATTATGAAAAACTGTTAATTGACTTGATGATTTATTAATAAAAGGAGTTATTTGTAATGAAATTAGAAACCTCAGGGAGTAGAATGTAATTTTCAAAATCACAATGGGCGATTCGTATTTTAATCAAACCTCATAAAATATATTTGAAATTTACTCATATAAAAATGTAATTTTCTAGCATTATTGACTAATAAATTACAGAAAATGCTATGCTATAGACCCAAATTTTTCTACCAAATAAATGACTAATGCTATATTTGGTTGTAGGATTTGGAAAGAAAAAGAGAAAAAAGTCCATTTCCAAATCTTCCAACCAAACTCAGCGTAAATGTTTCATATGGGTTTGGACCACATAACTTTTATAGACCCCATAACCGTGGGAGATATTTGATCATTTATTTGATAAGAAATGGGAATGGCTTCTGTTCAGTCCTTAATCGGACTGGACCGTGTTGTTGGGCCCGTGGGGGTCCACCACGGGTCCCGTTTTGATAATCTGAACCGTTCAATGTGTAAAACTCGTCGAATACTATATGCCTGTAAAAAATCACGTTGATCGGATATCGATAGCTATGTGAACAAAACAGATTTTTGTCAACCGTTAATTTATTTACCGTCCATTTTTTTTATACAAAACTGATTTGATCACATAGCTATCGATATTCGATTAATGTGATTTTTTATAGGCATATAGTACTCGACGAGTTCTACACATTCACGGTTCAGATTATCAAAACGGGACCCGTAGTGGGCCCCATGGACCCAACAACACGGTCCAGTCCGATTAAGGACTGGACAGAAGCTATACCCATAAGAAATTTAGGTTGCGTTTGGTAGAGTTTTGTAAATATGATTTGAAAGTATGAGTTGTGTTTTGAGTTTGTGAGTTGTGAAATTATGATTTGAGTGTAGAAAATTTGTTTGGTTATGGTTTTTGAATAGAGTGTTGAATTGAGTGTGGAATTGAGTTTTGGAAATTTGATTTGACATGTGAAGTAAGAAATTTGTTTGGTTATGAATTTTCAAAACTTAATTCAAATTATTATAACTCATAACAAAACACACTACTTTCACACTATTGAAAATTCTGATCAACACTTATAACCAAACTCTTTTTAAAATTCAATTAAAAAAAATTATTATTAACAGAAAATAACATTAATCAATTTTTTAATTGAAAATACTATAAAGGAAATAATTTTTTTTTCAAAATAAATATTCAAAAAATTTAAATCATAAATATTTAAATAATTTAAATAATCTAAAAAATTTAATAAGTAAAAAATTAAAATAAATATTCAAAAAATTAAAATCGTAAAAATTTAAATATTCAAAAAATTTAAATAATTTAAAATGTTAATATTTTAAATTTAAAAACAACTCTACACTCAAATCGTAACTAAACACATAAAACAAAACTCAATTAAGAAATTATTTTTAAAACTCATAACCAAACATATAACTCGAAACTTCATACTATTTTCACAACTCTATACTTAAATCGTAACCAAATACATAACAAAAAAATTAAAATATTTAAAAATATTTTTATAAAATAGAGTTTGAATTTATTTTTATAAAATATTTTAAATTTAAAAAATTAAAATGGTAATATTTTGAAATTAAAATATTTAAAAATATTCAAAAAATTAAAAATTTAAAAATCGTAACATATTTAAATATTAAAATCTTAACAAAATTAAAATATTTTAAAATATTAAAATATTTAAAAAATTAAAATATTGATTTGAATTGAGTTTTGAAAAGAGTTTTGAATTATATGTTTGGTTATGAGTTTTGAAAAGTAATGATTATGTTTTGAATTGAGTTTTGAAAAATATATGTAAAATTATGATTTAAAAACTCAAAACAAATAATACATTCAAATCAATTGATGAAACTGTAATTTAAATTGCTTACCAAACGGAGCCTTAGTATCTCTAATATTATCCATAAATTACTGTTAAAGATATGACTAAAATTATGGAAGTTTTTTCTTTCTAAATTTTAGGGAGTTGAGTGTAATTTACCATTGTTTTACATATTTCTCTGAGTTGTGTAATGGAGGCCAACGTCATATCTCCGTCTTGTTGCTGCTGCAGGAAGAGAGACGCCTTCCCACTCTCTCTCTATATCTCTCTCCAATTTTAAAATTCTCTCTATATCTATCTCTTTATTTGTCTGCACATACACGATGATCAATCGAAAAATAGCGCAAAAGGGCGAGATCAAAACCCTAATTTAGCCTTTCGTTCCGGTGATTCTCTCTCTCGGTCGATACGTCTCTGATCCAGGTAGTTTCCTACAACAAAACCCTAGTTTCTGACCTGACTATATTTGAACAGGAGCGACAAAGACACCGTAGAATTACGCTCATTTCGGTACTAACTCAAAGCGTTACGTTTATTCGCTTAATTTGACGATCTATGTAGTGGGTGATTCGAGATTCGAAAGAGGAGCGATTCCCTGTATGTATATGTGATTTCAGATCGAATTTTTGATGAAAATGGTAATTAGAGGCCAATAATGTCTGGGAAATTGTGTTGCTTGGTTTTATTGTAGAAGATTGTAGATTGTGTTGGATCGGTGTTTTGGGCAGCTGAATTTCAGATTGTAAAGGTAGTGGTGTTAGCTTTGTTCTATTATTGTTAGATGAGGTTTTTAGCTTTGAATCAGCAAACATTATATAATTGGTGATTGGTGTTTTGATCAAATCATGTATTGGTTCGCTTCACTGTTTTGAACCGGAATAGCATTACAATTTGTTAGTGACTAAAATTGGTGGAGATAAGAATGTCTCAGGTGATAAAAATGATAATATGAGTTCTGGATATTGTTTTTTGGACGTGGGGTTGCTTTGTTGAATTTGCATACGGTGAGTGGTGGGTTGAGAGCGTGTGGTTCATCATATTACGGGGAAATTATTTCAACAAGTATTGCAGAATGAGCCTGGAAAGTGAAATTCAAAGCTCTCCTGACATGGCTACTGAATCATTTTGCGAATCCAAGAAGTAATGAACTATTTTTTTCTCATATTTTTCTTCTAGATTGTCAATTTGATTTGATATTATGTTTTGTTTTAGTTACTGTTATTTCCTTTATTGTTGTTCGATGATGCGTATTTTTGATGAATCAGGCATTCCAAAATTTCATATACCAGAGATTTTCTTTTGTCATTAAGCGAGTTAGATGTTTGCAAAAGGTTACCAAGTGGATTCGACCAATCAATACTGAGGTATGATTCTCATCGTATTCCTTCATTTTGAACAAATTAATGTCTTTGCACTCATTACTATGTTAAGCCTTTGAGATAGGACACTACGTTCCATTATTGGCATTGGCCTGCATGGTTGACATGATGTTTCTGCTTCTTTTTTTCTGCATCGTGGCATACTGATCTTGAACTGTTACTTTGTATGAATCAGTGAATTTGAGGATGTCTCCCATGGCATACAGGACCGTCAAAGAATACCTGGTACCTTGAGTTTTAGGCGCACTGAATATGGCTCGCCCCCACCTTCTAGAGGGGATTCGAGTAATTATTCCCGGGGAGTATATGGAAGATGGGACAATCGATTGTCTGGACGGAGTGATAAAGACAGTGACTCGCAATCTGATAGGGATTCAGGTTTGTTTGGGAGTTTCTTTCTCAATTCAGCTGATATGTCAATATATAACATGTTTATGCCTTCACATGGACTAGTTTTGTCTGAGGCTGAGATTTTGGTTTTAATTATGCATAGTCACATATATATATATGCATTCATTTTGTTCATATCCATATTGTTCTACTTGTAGTTTAGGAAGTTGTTTTAAGTTTTTCTTCAAGTTTTTCCTTTTAAGGCAAGGCAACTCGTGAATGCATTAGGCTTAAAAATTATGCAAAGATCTTGTTAAGCTTATACGTAATGAGCAGGTGAACTTAGTGTCCCTTTTGGTGCCTAAAGTGAATTTTCATTACCTTTCAAAAAAATGAGAAGGTGCTGCCTGTTCCCTTTTGCAGCCCAAGTTATAAGATGCATGCCTTTTGTGTCTTGAGAAATATGAATAGATAAATAGATTCGAAAAGACCTTGAAAACCTTTTAATGATAACCTTTCATAGGTAAATAGATGCATAACCTTTTGATCAAGAATAGATAAATCCTTTCATAAGAAATATGAATTGATGAAATTGATTGAGCGATTCTCCTTCCAACAAATAGAAAACACCTATTGACAATAATGTGTTGCAAACGAATTAAGTGTTGGAGTATGTGTGAAAGTAGAGTCTCACATCGGATAAAGAGTAAAAAAGATGAACCTGGGCTCTCGACTTATAGACTTAAGCTTTTAAGTGGGTATGAGTTCCAAATAATGTTGGGCCCTGATGTTAAGCATATGGGCTCTAGAATTTATCCCTGATGAATTGGGCTGGTGTTACTGTGTGCTTGTGGGCTCCTCGATTCCCTAACATTAAGTTGTTCAAGAAAAAAAAAAAAAAAGCCCTGTGCTTTTACGCATACAAAAATGGAAACCTTGGGTGGCTCTCTAGACTAGAGACCCAAATCATTCTCTAAGGAAAATATGATGCATGGTTACCACCAAAGCACCATTATAAGATTTCAATTTTCACCTCAAAACTTTGCGACCTTGGCTTCTTCCACCTTAGAAGAAGTGCTATTCATCCAATACAATTTCCAAATTAAATAGCGATCATCTCAGTGTATTCCCAATTCTGTCTTTTTTAAATATCCTAGAGCACTTGATTTTCCTATTTCATGAGATAATATGCAATGAAGCCTGATTGTCTATTATCTCAAAAAGGCCCAGAAATGTTGATGGTAGACTCTACTCTCCCCACCAAAGGTGTCTCAAAAACATTACCCTTTCACCTTTCTCAAAAACGGGCTATCTAGGTAGCATGGCCATGCCTATGTTTGACACATGTTAAACACCAACACATACACACAATGACGTGTCAGACATGTATCTAATGTGTCCTATTATTTAAAAATTTAACATGTTTTGGACACGTGTCTAGTGTTTGGAAACGTATGAGTCGCATCTAGTGTATTGGCACATGCTTGAAGAAATTAGATTGGGGACCAAAGATCAAACTGAAAAAAATGTATGGATTTATAAATATATATCCTTCCTTGGGTATTTTAATGTTTGAAACTCTAGATCTTTACAAATTCCAAATTAGTTTGTGAGTATTTAAGGCTTCAAAACTAAGATATTTAAGCTTTACGTTCCCGTTCTTCTCAACAAATAACTGTAAAATTAATAATATTTATTTTTTGATATAATTAAAAGAAACTAATATTGTACCTCAAAAGTGAATAATTTGTCTTTATTTTTATGCATATATATGCAAGTAGATATTTATTTTCTTGTGTCCCTGTTTTGTCCATGTGCTAATCTTTTTTGAAATTGCCATTTTGGCGTGTTTGTATTGTGTTGGAACTTGGATCCATGTCCTGTGTTTTATTCATGCTTCTTAGTAGTCTTGTGTATCCCCAAAACTCATCACACCATCCACTGTTCCCTTTGTATAATCCCAGCCTCCTGAAAATTAAGAGAATCTTTAGACTGATCGAGGGAGGGAAGCCTGAAGACATTCTATTCAGTCCCAAAGTTGCTCAATTCACCTTATTAGGAGGTGGTTTACCCACAAATTTGCTAGTTAGTGCCTTGTGAAGTTGATGATGCCAAAGTTGAGGGAGCTTCACTATAAATTTGATGACAAATTTTCACTGGGACTTGAACCCTTGTCATCAGAAAGGAAACACACAATGACAGCAGAACTGTAGACCTTCAAATGTGCAATGTTCATGTACTAAAGAAACACATACATATTGACTTATCCAAAAAAAGGTAGTACACACACATATTGCATACACCCATAAATGCTTATCCACACTCTATGGAGGCCCCTTTTTAATTGGGGTTCTCATGGTTGTGCTCCCACTGCATGCCCTGGCGATCCAGTTCTGTATGATGACTGTCATCAGAACTATGCCCTGGTTCCCATAGATCTATTCCTAGCTTGTTTTGCAGTACGCTTTTGTTGCTTAATTCTGTTAAGAGTCTCATGACATATTCCATCCTTTGTTCTGCTTAGATCTGGCTAGACTGTAGCTTTGTCTAAGATAGTCTGTCAATGAATACAAAACATGTATGGCTTTCGTGACCTCTTGATTTATTCAATTCTCATGCAGAGTCTGGAAGGCGTTATGGCAACCAATCTCGGCAGTCTTATCAAAATTCTGAGCATGATGGGCTTCTTGGGAGTGGTTCTTTTCCAAGACCATCTGGATATGCAGCAGGGTTGTCAGCTCCAAAGGTTCGATCTAATGATCAGTCCCAGCTGAACAGGAGTAACGAGCCATATCAGCCTCCCCGCCCTTATAAGGTTATCTTTGTACTTGTTTATGTTTGACTTAATGAGAAAACTCAGCTTCAATATGTCCATAGTTCTGGATTTGGTTCCTGGAGCAATTTAAAGATGCGCAACCAGTACATTTTATTTTACCTTTTGTTTAAAAGAAAAAAACTCTTGTCAAAGAGAATTGAATTCAGTTGAAGTTTTGTTGAACTAAAATTACTAAACATCTCCATGATTTACATTCTGTTTCCCCTTTTCTCCAGGCGGTACCTCACTCACGGAGAAGCACCAATGACTCATTCAATGATGAAACATTTGGTTCTACAGATTATACAAGTCAGGATAAAGCAGAAGAGGAAAGAAGGAGAAGGGGTAATGCTTTCTTCACATTGTCTTGCTGTACCAGTTCTTCCACCTTTGGTCTTCGTTACATTTTGTTTATGGTCAATTGAACTTGGAGCTTAACTTTCTTCCCAGTTTCTTTTGAGTTGATGAGGAAGGAACAGCAAAAAGCACTTCAAGAGAAGCAGAACTTGAGCTTAGATAAGCATAAAAGTGACCTTCTCTCAGATTTTACTGAATTACTGGAAGATACTAAAGATGGAGCAAGAGATTTCAATCAAAGCAACAAATTGGATGAGTTTGTAACGCAATCAGTTTTAAATGATGATTATAGCAAATCTTCTTTACAAACTCCTGCATTTAGACCACTGGTACCCCCGGGTTTTAGAAGCACAGTTTTGGAGAAGAATTCTAGCTCTAGATCTTTAACCCATTCCCATTCAGCAGAGGTATATTTCTGTCATTTGACTTGACTTTTTATTCACTGGAACTTTTGCCTGAACTGATTTGTTCTAACTGTCTGGGCAGCAGGCCTTTGGCTCCTGATAAAATAAATAAGGTGGTCAGTTTCCTTTATATATATGTGTGTGTGTGTGTATTCGATAACTGTTTCATCTCTCATTCAAGATATGCGCCATCAACAAATCCTATGTTCAGTAGAATTCATCATCATCATGGCATGATGAGTTCAGGTTGAACTTATCGTCTTTGTAAGCCCATCTTATTGCAAGCAACTGGTTACTGGTCTTTTTATTCATACACGAACAAATTAATTGAAATTTGACATGCACATTAAGTTTGGCACCTCTTTCTCACCTCATCTCATCTCCTATCCCTTATAGTCAGGTACATTTTGCTTTATGATCATCTTCAGTTTCCACTGTCATCTAGGTAATCCAGGTCATTAAATAATATATTGTCTGGACTAAGATTAAAAGTTTGGGTCTGTTTGGATTCATTTTCATTTTTGATGTTTTTCTGTTTTTGGAAACAGAAACAGTGAAAACTTAAAGAACACCCATTGTTGCCATTTTGGGTGTTTTCATAAAATTTTCTTGAGAACTGTTCGTCAATCAAGTTTTCCATGTCAGTTTCCATTTTTTTTCCCAGACAGAACAGCTTTAAAAAACGATACCAAACTCTCCAAGTTTCATGAATTCATTCCGTTTTGTGGCCTAAAGTTTTTATCATATGTAGGTCCTTGCAGAAGTTCTGGACCAAAGTCCTTTTTAGTGGCTTCCTTTCAATCAATTTTCCAATTAATTATAGGAAAGAGAGAATGAGCCTCTGGTAAGCAGTCGATATATGGAAAATGAGTATTCAATAATATGAACAGATAAATTGTCAGTGCGTGTATGTAGAAGTAGTAGACATATAATATACTGAAACAAATTATAGCACGACTATCCAAATCTCTTGTTTGGTGATTTTAGCTAGCAGCCTGTCATGGTCTTGGCAAGGAGTTCATATATTGTAAAAGTTCCGTTGCATCCCTTGGTCCAGCAGTTCATATATTACATGTCCAAATGAGGGGTGTTATCTTCTAAACCTAACCTGAACAATTGATTATGTTTTTGGGAGAGTGTGTCAAAAACCAGGTTTGTTGGTCCATGAGACAAGAATACACAGCATAGCTTTTGCAAGGGTGATAGCAAGTTGCAATGGTGCTAAGTTATTTCCACATTGGTCCATGGATTGGTGCTGGGCACATAGGCTGATTTTCTGCTGATTCTAGCTTTATGTGGTTGTTCCAGTTCGTTGAAGTGAGTGTGTATTTTTTTAAGTAATTGGGTGTGCAGGAAAGACTACCTGGACCATGAAGGTGTCATCTTCTGGTCCAGTTATCCCTCAAACCTACTTCTTTAAAAGAACTAACTTGTATTATTTGATTCATTTAAGCAACCAATTGCATGCTCAAACTGGTTGCAGGTTGATACTCTCATCCCAGTTTAGAAAGCTTCTGAAGTGCCACTTACTTTTAAAGACTTTTTTTATTTGTCACCTTGTTTTTTCCTTTCTCATTCAGACGAGTGTTAATTTGTTGGCTCTGCAGGTTGGTGGGAGACTTGAAATTGAGGAAAGTCTTTCTCATGCCAAAGCTATTGTGCAAAATGGCTCTCTTGATAATCAAGAAGAGAGACAATCAGTCCAGAAAATGGATTTCAGAGAGAAGCAGCATGAAAATACAAGTTTCCACACACCCTCTCTTAATAAGGTTGAACAGGTTGTGGATTCATCAGCAGAAATAGAAGTTTCTAATAAGAAACTTGGTGTGGACAACCAATTATACAGGACTTCTAGTCTTTCAGAAGCCTCTGAAACCCTGGATGGTAGTGAAATTATCGAGTTTGAAACTAAGATGACAGGGAATAAAATTGTTATTGATTCCAAACAGGATCATTCGATGTCAATTCTAGAAAAGCTTTTTAATAGTGCTTTAACGGTGAATCTCAGTGGATCCTCAGGTTTTGTAGAGGTAATTATTGTATTTATGCCATTTGCTTCAAGGCTTTTGTATAGGTCCATTGTTATTGAAATTGTAAGTAGTATGTTCTAGATTCAATTATAAAACTTTATGATCATAATTATTCATTGATGGGTGGAAATTCAGTCTGTTATTCTTTCGGCCCATGCCACTCATTATGCTGCCATCATATTTATGCTCATCGTTATGTTATTGTCCTATACATGCTCATAAACTGACTACCAATGTTCATATTATTTTTTTGTTCTTGCCAAGATGACAGCAATTTGTATTCTCCATAATTCAGATTATAGTGCTTGGCAACTATACCTATCTTTTTTTCTTTTTGGATCGGCAACAAACCTAAATATTAGGTGCCGTTTGGTAAAGTTTACAGTTTATTGTTTTTTGTTTACAGAAAATATTAAATATGTTTATGTTTATTTTTGGTAAAAATGAAAAGAAAAACATGTTTGGTACACATACATTATAAAAAACATTGTTTTGAAAACAAGTAAAAGGGTCGGTTTGTGAGAGGAAAATAGGAGGCCTTTGATGCCGTCAAAATTATTGTATAAAGGTGAAAGGTGCTCATGCTGATTTCTCTATCTGGTTATTTGGAAATTTGCTTTTAGTTTGTGGTTATTTATTTATTTATTTTTATGGATGAAGTTTGGTTTTGTTGCCTCTGTATAATCATGCACATTGCTTTAGCTTCATCTTTGGAGGGTGGATTCTTCTTACTTACCAAAAAAGGGTGGGTATCTGACATGACCCCTTTTTTCTTTTTTTTGTTGCCCCAGCAACATGATAGTGAACGAGATGACACACGGAGCCCCAATGCTGCACAGTCTTCCAAGTTTGCTCATTGGTTTCTTGAAGATGGTATGCATGTATTGGTTTTTCGGTTTAAATTTGTTTGAATGTTTTTCAGCAGATATTTTCTGAGCTTAGTTCTTGAGTTGTCTTGTATAAGTTATAGTACTTCTCATCTACTGCAGAAAAGAAGGCAGCAGAAGATCCCTCATATGCTAAGCCAAGTGACTTGCTGTCATTAATTGTCGGTGGTGACAAAGGTGGATCCCAAGTTTCTGATGTGAAACCAACCCACATTATGACATCTTCCCCAATTGGACTCTCCGAACAGTCCTACAATTCCAGCAAAGAAGAGGCAGTTTCATCAATCCTCACATGCGAAGATCTTGAACAGACTATTCTGTCTGAATATAGTGAAAGTAGTTCAACTTTGCAGGCACCTGGTGAAGGCTGGAGTGTTTCTGGTGCAAAGACTGAAGAATCGAAAGCAGATATTGATGATCGTGCTTCTCAACACCTCCTGTCTTTGTTGCAGAAGGGAACAACAGGCTTGAAAGATATCGCACAATCCCCTAATCTAGACAGCAGATCCTCTGACAAACTACATATTTCTGAAGGTGCAATTGTTGGCACTGCCCTTGACAACTCTAGAGAGGAAAAGGCCGATAGTATTCCCCATTCTGGGAAGAATCTGACACTTGAAACACTCTTTGGGTCTGCTTTCATGAAGGAGCTGCAATCAGCCGAAGCACCAGTTTCCATCCAAAGGGGCTCGGTTGGTTCTGCAGGAATCGATATTTCAGAACAGCAAGGGCTACCTTTTGGAATCATGGGTGATACTCTCTTCCCAACTTCCACAGTTGGAATTGGATCTAACAGGAGCAATCATGAAAGCAATGTTCTGCAATCAAGTCAAGGACAGCAAACTAAGTCAGATAAAATTGAAAGCTGGTTGGGGTTTAATGATGCTCAAGTTGAAGTGGATCGATCAAAACACGGAACCGGTGTAGTGTCTAAGCTCGGTGGCTTTGATGGGGCAGTTGATATTCAGCTGCCTGAAGAAGAGAGCTTGATTACAGTTGGTGATCCTGTGAATAATACCCCTTTTTCCATGTTCATGTCTGCTGGAAACTCAACGAAAGGGGAATTGCTATCCTCAAACAAACCAGTTGACATAGTTGAGAAGCTGGCAGCTCTTAATTCAGTTTTCAAAGATGAACGAGCTATGGTAGGTCGGGAAGGTCCCTCATTTGTTCGTGGTCCTTATAATCCAATGGAACCTGAGATTCCATACCGCAATCTTCATGCCCAACCATCATCTCAATTTCATCCCCATCAGATGAATCCCGGAAGGCCATTTTTCCGTCCATTAGATTCCCATCCCACTCATCTTAATTCCCAGATGAATTTCATGGTTCCAGAGGGCAACAACCGTCAAGATGCCCCTGCGAATCATCAATTTCGTGCAAATATGTTGCGACCTCCTTTCCATCATCCAAATCCTAACACAGGGCGAGGAGGTTTTGAGCTTCCTCATCATCATCCTATGTTACAGCAAATGCAAGCGCCAGGCAATTTTCCTCCACATCATCTACTACGAGAATTTCCCAGGGGTGGTCCGCTGGCTCCTCACCCAAGCAATCAGGCTACTGGTTTTATGCAGGAACTAAACCCGATGCAAGGTTTTCCTTTTCGTCATCAGCAACCCAACTTTGGTGGCCCTGGAATGTCTTTGCCAGGTAAAGCGTCACTGCTCCATTGCTCCCTAGCATTTTTTAATTTACGTCATTATTGGAAACTATGAAGCATGGGTACTTCGAAAAACATGTCGCACCCATACCGGGTATGTATTAGGTACTAGTACTTTGCATTCTATATGCGTACCGGCTACACGAAACATGCACCCAATTTTTTGTTCTTAATTGTTGCCATATCCGAGAGGTACCTAGTATATACCTAAGCCATAACTTAGCCGGAATATTATTTTCTTTTATACAAAGGTGAATTTAGTTTTATTGAAAAAATTTCTATGCTTAACATGATTTTAAATTAAGCTTCGGTTTTGTAGGAAATTAATGTATTGATATTATTGATTGATAGTATTCAATATCTTATATTACAAGACCAAATGACACTCCTTATATAGGAGATATTACAAACATCATCATAACACATTAAACCCATTATATACCACTTACATATTATATATTTCCACTATCTACCACTATATATTTCCACTATCTACCACACTAATACTAACCTAACACACTCACATAATATATTAACTCACTCACCTACCACACTAAGGTAGAGTAGGTGTGGAGTTTTTATTTTTACATTCAACAGCCCCCCTCAAACTCAAGGGGGTTAGGAATTAACCAACTTGAGTTTGGAGAGAGTAACAAAACAGGAAAAATAATCTGACAAATAAAAGTAGATAGGAGACACTGTATGGTCGTGTCAGACCGTTGTAGAAAACAGTTTACGGGGTCATGTCGGACCGTTGTAGAAAACAGTTTACTGGGTCATGTCGGACCGTTGTAGAAAACAGTTTACTGGGTCATGTCGGACCGTTGTAGAAAACAGTTTACGGGGTCATGTCGGACCGTTGTAGAAAACAGTTTACTGGGTCATGTCGGACCGTTGTAGAAAACAGTTTACTGGGTCATGTCGGACCGTTGTAGAAAACACTATACGGCTGTGTCGAACCGTTGTAGCTGAGAACCGAAATCAATGTCGGAACAGTTTACCAAGTCTTGTCGGACCCATATAGAAGCTAACCGGAATCAAAGTCGGGACAGTTTACAGAGTCTTGTCGGACCCATATAGGAGCTAACCGGAATCAATGTCGGGACAGTTTACAGAGTCTTGTCGGACCCATATAGAAGCTAACCGGAATTAAAGTCGGGACAGTTTACAGAGTCTTGTCGGACCCTTATAAGTTGCACCCTCAAAAGGCGTGCCCAATCTTATCAAAAGGCGTGCCATCAAAAGGTGTGCCCGACAGCCATCAAAAGTCGAGCCATCAAAAGGTGCGCCATCAAAAGGTGTGCCCGACATCCATCAAAAGTCGAGCCATCAAAAGGCGCGCCGCTTTGTCGTCTTGCGCTGAGAGGCGCGTGATACGCGTGTCTGCCTTGCCTATTTATACCAAGGCGAGGCTGCCGCTTATGCAGAACAAAACATCTGCTGAAAAATCCTTTGAAAAAACTCTTCATTTTGCTGATAGAGATACTCTGTAACACTTCTGCCCAGATACTCTGTAACACTTCTGTCTAGAAAATGGCTTCTTCTTCCCGTTCCGCTACCCAGAACATAGCCTCTTCTTCCCGGGGTCTTACTCTCTTTCCCGACCTCAATGAGTGCACAAGAGAGATAACCGGGGCAGTTGCCCTGGAACCGCAACCAAGTGCCCTTGGACCAAGCCCCCCTGGTTTTGCACCGCTGAACTATCCGATGGTGGCAGTTGAGCAGATAATGGCTGCTCAATCTGATATTGAGGCCAATTATTATACATTAAGGTCATGCGTTGAGACCATGACGGCGGTCAACAACCTGTCGCACCGGCTTCAGAGTAGAACAAATGAGGTGCAGCAGGTAAAAGCCCAACTGGCTCTGCTCCAGCGCATGTATACAGATGCCCGAGCAGAGATATGTATGCTGAAGGCAGAAAACAAGGAACTGAAGCGGAAGGCCACCGTGATGCTCAGATTTGGAGGACCGCCATATGTGACAGTTGAGGAGCAACGGGAAGTGAACGTGCTCGGCGGCGTGGGAAACACGGAGGCAGCACCGGCAAGAGACGCCCAAGACAAAGGCAAGAGGAAGAGATCGGCAGAAGAAGCGAAAAAATAAGGCCGATTTTTGTTGTGTGGGTTGTGGTTGATTTGTTTTTTTTTGTTTTTTGTTTTTTGTTTTTTTTTTTTTTCTTTTTGGTGTAAAAATGTGATCGGGGTTGATCCCCGAGATGAATAAAATAAGGGAAGGTTTGGTGTGCAAATCGATATGGTATAATATTTTATTTGAAGCTTTGTTGTGTTTTGTGCAAGCCACTCGACTACTGCACCAGATTTCTCCACAGTGGGAGATAGTAGTGGGAAAAATGGTGAGAACATGAGTGTGTGGAACGAATGAAAAAGAAAAAAAGAGAGGGACAAAAACTCTGCCTGCCTTTGATTCTGTCAAATACCCACGGAAGAGACGGGAGAAGAAACCCACGGAAGACAATCTCCTCCCAAATTGGGGCACAAACTGACACTACAATGGCATAGAGGGCCATCGCCACTGGATCACGTGCAACAATTGATTGCTCAACACTCGAGATAGTGACAGGTGTAGAGGGAAGAACTGGCAACAAATTTAGATTGACCTGTGAGAGCCGGTTGACGAAGGGAAACATGAGGCAGCCCAAACCAACATCAAAATGCCAATTTCCTTCAAGGCTAAACCTGAACCAGTCGGATGGTAGGGGGCAGAACCTTGCAAGGCAGCGATGGAGAATTGCAATCCCAGCAAGACCTTCAGCCACGTCTGTCAAAAGGCTGTATAAAGCTTGCCCTCTATATGACAAGGATTCCTTTCTGAAGCCTGCAGTCTGGGCCAAGAATGGAATTATCCAAGATCCTACTGACCAGAAGGAGGCAATCCAGAGGAGCATTACCTGCAGAATGGTCTTTGCTGTCCATGGCACTGTCCAAGGTTCTGCACTAAAAACTGCATCTGCAGCCTTCCTAAGAGTTGAAACCCAATCCTCATTTTCAGCTCGTGATTGATCGAACTCAGGATTCACCAGTAGTTCCGGCAATCTTCTTGTTCGAGATGGAATTGTTGAGCTCGAATTTGAGATTGGACTTGTGCTGAAATGTGAAATGATCTGATGAGGGTAATTCAAGGTGAAGAAGAAGATGAGGACGAGGGCTACTAAGAGAGTGACTCGGAAGAGGAGTTGAGAGGAAGCTGCTAAGAGCTTTGTGCTGTTTACTCTTCTCATGTAGCTGTACAGGAGAGATTATCAGAGCCACAAAGAAAGAGTTAGAAGATGTAGCGGAGTGAAGGTATGGGTATACAACTCCAGCGGGCAGCGAAGGCAAAGTTGCCGACCGGCTGCCCGCCGGTGAGAAGGAAATACAGACCTAAATCTTATAGCTCTGATACCATGTAGGAAATTAATGTATTGATATTATTGATTGATAGTATTCAATATCTTATATTACAAGACCAAATGACACTCCTTATATAGGAGATATTACAAACATCATCATAACACATTAAATCCATTATATACCACTTACATATTATATATTTCCACTATCTACCACTATATATTTCCACTATCTACCACACTAATACTAACCTAACACACTCACATAATATACTAACTCACTCACCTACCACACTAAGGTAGAGTAGGTGTGGAGTTTTTATTTTTACATTCAACAGGTTTGTAGGTTTTGTAATATAATGACATTTAACTTTGGTTTATACCCTTAATTTGGGGATTAAAATGTAGACTGTAGGTTGGATCATTAACCAACTATACAGTTTAACTAATTTTTGTATTACTCCAAATTAAAAGTAAATAAACGTACCCAACTATACCTATGCTCTTTTTTAGATTTTTTTGTACCCTTACGTGCTTCTTAGGTTGGGAAAGTGCGAGCTTGGAAAAATCCTTCAAAAGTTCTTTTCTTGGAATGGTCTTTAGTCTATATCTATAATAAGAAAGAATATGGTGGTGTTTGGCAAGATTTTGGTTTGGGTTTTTTTTGATTTTTTCCACTAAAAGACAGAGTTTTTACAAAACCAAAAAAAACAAATATAAACAAAATATCACATCCAACCCCATAATCATTTCACTTTTCTCTCACAAACATCACATCTAACCACAAAAAAATCCAACTATCTTCCCAAACACCAAAATTTTTTTATTCAATAATATCCTACAACTAAAAAAACCTACATAAAAACCCACTTCCCAAACACCCACTATACTTATGTAGTGGATAAAAGTTTGATCAATAATTTGGTTTGTCCCAACTTGTGCATAATATCCCATGTATTGTATATTAGTTTCAAATTTACATATAATTTAATAAAATTCTACCAATTAGAGCCACTTTCAAGGGCATACAGTGAGTTCCAATGATTGAAGCATAAATTTTTGTTTTCTTCTTTTAAAGGTGATAAAGCTTGGAATATATTTTTTGTTTTTTGTGGCATGGAAACGTGCTTCTATTGCATGGTTGGGGTTTTGTTAATAGTATTATAAAAATAGAAAATTTGTACATAATTTTTATACTGGATGACTTGGTTGAAGTTGAACGAGGGCCTATTCATTTTGAAACAAAACACGTTAAAATGACTCCGGCTATACTATACTATTATATGAAGCACACAACTCAGTAGATGATTTTGAAAAAAAGCACGTTAAAATAACTGCTAAACAGTTATAGTAACTGCCAAATAGTTTTCAAATTTAACCTAACTTTCTCATTT